>JAODVO010000015.1:2139046-2149246 GCA_025400055.1 Notarius lentiginosus
ATAATGGATGTCATGGTCAGCAGTATCAAAGGCTTTTTTCAAGTCAAGAAATATACCACAAGAAAACAAGTGCTTATCCATATTTGCTTGTATCGAATTAATCATATCCAATATTGCATGCTGGGTAGAATGAGATTTACGAAAACCATATTGAGCCCTATATAGCAGTCCTCTTTCCTCAATAAAGGAAGCCATATGAGCATACATTAACTTTTCAAAAATTCTGTTGAAGTTTGATAAAAGAGACTATTCCTGATTTGGTCTTTAAATGAGGCTTTTTTAAAAATATGTGTGCGTCGAGGTCTGATTCTCCTCAAATCTTTAATTAAATAGCAAACTGAAAATAGGCATAATTAGATTACAATACGCTGATTAAAAAAAGAAAAGAAAGGAAAACTGCCAAAGTTTTTGCTCAAAGAAAAGGGAGCATTTAATTCTCACAGAATGGAAACATAACCCTGTGGCTGACAGACTCGATGACAGCACTCAGAGCCCATACAAACGTCGAGAGAGAGAGAGAGAGAGTATGTAAGAGATGGATGGATAGAGAAATAAAAGGCCAAAGGGATGATGAGAAAGTAAGATTGGGACAGAAGGAGGGAAAATGGGTTATAAAGAGAACAGATAGAGAGAGATAATAGGAGAGGTAGAGAACGGAGAGATGAGAGTGCCTAAAGGTGGAAGGCTTGTGTATTTCTGCACTGAGGGAACTTAAGGAACATGATAATACCACTGTTTCAGTTTGCACGCAAAATCTTTCAAGAGTAGGAGGAGTTTTCACATCCGAGACAAAAAGCATCTGTCCTGTTTGGAAGAAACCATGAAATGTAAACTCCTCTGTCCTGGAGATGTCAGAAAGTTACAAAGTGCTGACACTGGAGACTCCTTCCATACGTGTAACATTTCCTTACAGAAAACTTCACCATAGCGATGATTGCACATGTTACTGAAGCGTTAGCAATCATTCCTTTAAAGCCCGTATTTTTTTTAATTACAGGGTTATGAAATGTCATCATGATACATTAATACAAGATGTTCTAGACAAAAAAAAAAGTTAAGCAGACTTCACCTTAAAAAAACATGCTAAAGTTGTAAAATCAGTCTGTTGGGACATTTCCCCGAGCGTGGCCGTACTGGATTAGCCAGATACACTGGATTAGGAGATGAAAACAAGGGTGACACTGCGTGACGTGGGATTCCACACAACAGCACACCATGTCACACATCAGATGGATGGAAGATAAGCAGGTAATGTTTTTTTTTAAATAAACAGGCAATAAACTCGCCACTACTTTATTTTGATTCCTTTTCTAATACTGCATCGTCATAATTTTTGTGGAGAAATGCAAATAAATTAACCAAGAACTCATGCTAGACTAGTAGTCCAGTTGTTACAGCAGAAGGATTTTCAGGGACACTCTGAACAGCACAGGTTCAAATGACGCACACCTGCACAGGATTAAGTTGCAATCAGCGTGCCTAAATAAGGACTCAGAATGCAGACTTACTTTGCGAAGTATTGCGTTGTTGTGACACATTACCAAGCCGTGATTCCTGTTCCTCGTTTTTGACCCTGCTTCTGTCTATGATATTGTGTTTGTGCCTTGCTTGACCTTTTGCCTGTTTTCTTGTTTACGATATCCGCCTGCCGATTTGGACTGTTTGCACATTTTTTTTTATAATAAAGATCTTCTGCACTCATATCCATCTCCATCCATCCCTGACAGAATACTTCACCCTGCTGACACTAGTACAGCATGCACTTGTACACCTCTGCTGTGCTCGTGGAAAATGACATCACACATGATGGAGTTATGGCGGCCTTCCTGGCAAAAAATAGTTACGTCTATTTTCATCATTTTAGTGGCTATATCATTAAGAACAAATTCACCATGCAGCTTTTTTTTTAATCAAGGACAGAAATAAAGACCGACTTTTGGCTCAAATTGTTTATTTATGAGATAAGTCCTTTAACTTCTAACAGCCAGTTATGAATGATAAGAAATGAAACTCTCAAAGGTCACTCTAAACTCCTCAAGTGTCATTGACCTTTAACTCAATTTCAAAACTGAGAATGGCAGCAGAGCAAAAACATCATCATCATCATCATCATCATCATCATCAGTATATCGGGAGATGGAGTAATTAGCCAGGAGGTAATTGCTGAAGACCAGATCGACGTGGTGCATCAGAGGGTTTCTCTCAGATGGACTGTTTCCTGTTTCTGACTGTTCTTCTGGGAGAAAACTTCAAGATTCAATTTCCCCTCTCCCTGAGCTTCATCCATGTCCCTTTTTTTCAAAGACAGAGCTTGGTTTGTAACAGGTGCTGCTGAATATTCATGGCCAGAACTGCTTACCTGTATCTAATCACTTACAATATGCCTGCGCTCACAATCTGTCAATCATTCATATCTCCAAAATGGCCTGCATGCTACACTGGTTATGGAAATCCGTCCTGTTGGCATGTGGACAGAGCGTTCCTCATCTGAACCCTGATAAGGGTCGTAAAACCATGAGTTGACGAGTGTGAGTCAGCACATGGCTGAACATTTCTTGACAAAACAAATGGAATTCAGGGAGAAAATAAAATGACATGCTTTTTGGAAAAGAATATACAGTACTTTGGCAAAGCTGAAAAATTCTGTGGTGATTGTATACTCTCTCTCCAGAATGTATGTACTGTGCTATAATCAGTTTCATTTAATAATCAATCAATCTGATTAATGCCAGCAGATTCAATTCAATTTTAATCAGGAGAAATGTAAGAGACTGTCAATGACGGTGTAGCTCACTCCAGCCCCGTCTAGTCCAGAAGAAACGATCTAAAGTGGGCCACCTTGCATAATAAATGTTGCAAGTGATACACACTATATACAAGCTATATATCGAAGCAATATCCAGCCTAGGAATACCGATCAATTTACCAGAAAGAATCCAAAACGGTGAGGAATTGACTGAGAAGAAGCGATTTTTGTTGAACTGCTCATAGTGGACTCAATGAAGTCCATAACTTCATTAATAATTGTAATGAAGCAAGTCTGGGTAGAAGTTATATGCACCCAAAGTACCCCTACCTTCATGCCAGAAAGAATCAAAATCAGTGTAGAATGGAGGGAGAAGAAACGACTTATTAGGGATTGATTAATTACTCCATATCTTCATTATTTATTGCAATTATGCAAATTTGGGTAGAAACTATAAGCACCCCAGGCAGACCTACCTTCCTGCCAAAAAGAATAAAAATCAATGAAGAATTGAGAGAGAAGAAGCGATTTTTGTGAAATGTGGACGACAACCGGATGGACGACAGACAGCACATGACGGCATAAACTCATCACCTGTTGGCTGGATGAGTAAATAACTTTAGAGAGATCATAATCTTTTGCTAACTGTGACTGATTTACACAAAATACCCAACATAAACACTTAGCATTAGTGGCTGAGAGGAGGGCTCGATATCACCTTTAAGACACAGAGACAACCCAATACTGTCCGTACGCTGGGCAGGTGATACCCCAACCCTTGCATTTATGTTTTCATCTTTGTTTGTTTGTCTGTTCCCAATGCAACTCAAAAAGTAGTGTACAGATTTTGATGAACTTGGGAGGAAATGTGTGCCATGGGCCAAAGAACAGGTGACTTGATTTTGATGCAAATCTGAATATGTTGCTTGGCCCATTCTAGTTAATTTATAAGTGAAGATTTAGGGAAATAAAGTGTACTAAAAATTAAGGAAAAGAGCGTGACATTTCGGTGATGTTTCACAACGTTTCGGCTTGACGTCCCCGACAAACACTGGCCTCCTACCATACTATGAAAGTCATGTGGATGACTGCTATAAACGAGGCTTATTTAAAACAATGCTGGACAGAGCCTATGGACTATCATCCTCATGGTCCTGTTTTAATCATGAATGTGACTATTTAAGGAAAGTGTTCCTACACCTGAAGTACCCACAAACTTTAATTGACAATACCATCAAAGGATTTGTCGATTCTAAACTTTGTAAACATCCTGGTACACCAGAAGTTAAAGAACCAGACAACAACATCAGAATCACCGTACCATTCAAGGACCAGTGTTTGGCTAACATTGTCAGAAGGAGGTTACAGACCTGGGTAACAAGATAAATATTCGAATTCAACTGGTATTTGTGAGCTGCAAACTCAATGATGCATTGAAGCTGCAAGAGGAAAAATGGCCTCAATGAGGCTGTAGCTCATACTGGCTAAGACGCCCATGAAATAGTAAATATGACAGGTGGCGCCAACATCTTGACCACTTTTATGCACACCCACCTGGGGAACATTGTATGTAAGTTTGATCGAAATCTGATCAATCCTATAGAAGGAGTAGTGATTTTTGTAAATTGTGGATGGACAACAGACAGATGACACGTGATCACATAAGCTCTTCTGGCCTGGCCTGCGGCCAGATGAGCTAAAACCCACCAAGTATAAATCAGCAACAGGTGGTATATAGTTTCAAATGCGACCCTTGTGATGAGAATTATATTGGTTACACCTGTAGGCACTTGCATGAGTGTGTCAAAGAACATAAAGGTGTGTCTTCAAGCATCGGTAAACACTATAGGACGGCACACGGAACTGCACTTAAAGACATTTACAAGAACTTTGTTGTCTTAAGAAAGTGTCAGAGTAAATTTGGCGGCTTGTTGAAAAAGAAGAAGTATGAAATGCTCTATATTACTTAAAGAAGGCCAACTTTCATCATGTAATCAGACTCCTTACAGGCCAAACTTTTTGTTTAGCATTATGCTAATATATTTTTATATGTTTTGACATTGACTTAGCTTACGAACACTCGCTTGATAATGGTGTCCGAGTGGCACCGAAACATCGCGCTCTTTCCCTTCATTTTCAGTACACCTTCTGGTTAATGCATGGGCTTACTTTACTTACTAGCTAATCTGGCCGACAGGTGATGTGTTTATGCCGTCATGTGCTGCCCGTCGTCCATCCAGCCTTGTCCACATTTCATGAAAATCGCTTCTTCTCTCTCAATTCTTCACCGATTTTTGTTCTTTTTGACAGGAAGGTAGGTCTGCCTGGGGTGCTTATAGCGTTTACCCAAATTTGCATAATTGCAATTAATAATGAAGATATGGAGTAATTATTCAATCCCTAATGAGCAGTTTCCACAGAAATCGCTTCTTCTCCCTCCGATTTTGATTCTTTCTGGCATGAAGGTAGGTGCAGAAAATTTCTACCCAGATTTGCTTCATTCCAATCATTAATGAAGTTATGGACTAATTAATCCTTCATGAGCAGTTCAACAAAAATTGCTTCTCAATTCCTCACCGTTTTGGATTCATTCTAGCAAATAGGTCAGTATTCCTAGGGTGGATATCGCTTCTATATATAACGTGTATATAGTGTGTATATCTTGCAACATTTATTACACAAGGTGGTCCACTTTAGAGCGTTCCTTCTGGACTAGACAGAGCCTGAGTGAGCTACGCCCTTACTGACGGTCTCGTATGTTGTTCTTTTAGGTAGTACAATATCTGTCAAACCAAGGTACTCATACTTTTTTCTGGCTTTACATCTTAACTATGTCTTCTCGACCTAAATAGCATCCACTTCACAACTGTCACCGCGTGTATCTGATTTGTGAAAGTTGATTCACCTGAATCTTCAAGCGTTCACAGCACAGGAACAGTTTCTCTCCAGAAGTTTGGACTTCAGGCAAAAGGAATGATGTAGAGAACACGGACCACTGATGTACACACTGTTCTTTCATACCTTTTAAACTACACGATCATTGTATCACACAGTATTACCATTTTCTTTCATTACAAAGGAAAGGTTGACTGGAGTGTGTGTGTGTGTGTGTGTGTGTGTGTGTGTGTGTGTGTGTGTCCCCAGGTGCTGAGAGAGAGCTCAGGACACATTCTTTCTTTACACCTCGTTAGCCTTGCTCTTCCTCCTGACCTTGACAGAGACACAGACACACACACACACACACACACACCATTGTCAGCGGTTTGTAACAGTCTGAGGTAAAGCTATAACTTTTCCAGCATCTTCAGCACTGAGGAGTTCACACTTCGTGGTTTCTTTGGAACATGATAAGCTGCGTTTCATGTTGTTAAGCTTGTGAGAAAGAAAAAAAAGGCTGGTGAGGGAACAACTGTTTACAGTTGCTATAGCATCAGTGAGAACAGGAACTGATTTTTCCGCAGATGTTCCACAACATTAAATATAACTATGAGCAGATAACCATGAAAACATTATATCCCTGTGATAGGAAACTAATCAACACCATCCTGTCACTCAATAAATCACACCGTGTTTTATGCGTTGTGTAAGAAGTTGGATAGTTTTCTTATTTCTTATGTGGAGTCAAAGTTTATAATGGTTTCTGCACCTCCTACAGATTTCCTGCAGGGGGCGCAGGTGGACATCTCAAACAGTTTCCTCTGAAGGAGAGAGAGAGAGAGAGAGAGAGAGATGACTTTACTGTTTTTAATCTCTCTCTCTCTCTCTTTCTCTCTCTCTCACACACACACACACACACACACACAACCTCTATCTGTTGTGAAAGAGTCTTATCGTAAGACACCTGTACTGTGTGATTTTTTTAAAGTTTACAGAATCTTAGAGGCTTGTTTGCACACACTGGTAAGTAAAAGAGAGAATCTTGCATGTGATTGGTTGTCAGCCATGTCAATCAAATTGCTTGTTTTTGTGAAAGTAGGCGGTTCTTGGTCACCTTATTTTAGATATGTACCTGGTGGCAGGGCAGTGCAGTACGTAGTGCTGTGGCTTCACAGTTCGATCCTGAGCTTGTGTTCTCCTCGTGTCTGCATGGGTTTCCTCTGGGTTCTCTGGTTTCCTCCAGGTTCTCTTGTTTCCTCCAGGTTCTCTCATTTCCTCTGAGTTCTCTGGTTTCCTCTGAGTACTCTGGTTTCCTCTGAGTTCTCTGGTTTCCTCCAGGTTTTTTGGTTTCCTCTGGGTTTTCTGGTTTCCTCTGGGTTCTCTCATTTCCTCCAGGTTCTCTCATTTCCTCTGAGTTCTCTGGTTTCTTCTGGGTTCTCTGGTTTCCTCTGAGTTCTCTGATTTCCTCTGGGTTCTCTCATTTCCTCCAGGTTCTCTCATTTCCTCCGAGTTCTCTAGTTTCCTCCAGGTACTCTGGTTTCCTCTAGGCTTTCTGGTTTCTTTTGGTTTCCTCTGGGTTTTCTGGTTTCCTCTGGGTTCTCTCATTTCCTCTGGGTACTCTGGTTTCTTCTGGGTACTCTGGTTTCCTTTGGGTTCTCTGGTTTCCTCCGAGTTCTCTGATTTCCTCCAGGTTCTCTGGTTTCCTCCGGGTTCTCTCATTTCCTCCAGGTTCTCTCATTTCCTCCGAGTTCTCTGATTTCCTCCAGATTCTCAGGTTTCCTCTGCATTCTCTGGTTTCCTCCTGGTACTCTGGTTTCCTCCAGGTTCTCTCGTTTCTTCTGGGTTCTCTGGTTTCCTCCCACCAGAGAATTTATTTCCCCTAAATAATCTCCATCATCACTGGATATTCTCACTTCCACTCGTAACTGAAATGTAATGAAGTACAAATGCATTATTCCGGATGAACAGATTGTAGGTAGTAAACAGATACAGATAGAGATGCGAATAGGAGGCTCACTGAGAAAGCTTTCCCACACAGGGCATCTCCTGGAGATGGAGATAAGGAAAAAAAGTCAGGGAGGGTTTTTAATTTATGTGGGTCAATTATGAAGCTCATGGGATAATAAAAAACAATCAGATACCAGTTTGAGCCGAATAAATTAGTTACAAATATTGCGAGAAGGTAAACACAAACACAAGTACTGTAAGTAAGCAGGATTAATAAAAGAGTGATTAAGCTGTGATGGAGCTGTGGTTGAGGAACTGTCCAAGCCAGAACACACACCCTGCTGACACTGCTGCCAGCGCTCATTCATAAAACGCTTCTGACTTAGGCCATGCCCACTTTGGGTTTCAATCTGAATACAGATACAGGTGAGGCAAAGTGTTACAACCTGTAACACACACTTTTTATGAGTTAGGCATGAATGTGAGTGTGTTGATTTCTGTGAACCTGTGTTTATTTCTCTCTGGGTCTCGATCCAGTGGAAGAGAAGGAACGCGAGCGAGTCTCGATTCGACCCGATCGGCCCGCTGCGGTTTCCTGAATAGAATCTGAGGGCTTTGGCACTGACTCAGCCTTGCTCAGCTTATTAAAGAGTGTCTGCCTTTAAGCGCGATGTCTCTTTATACACTGAGAAGACAGAGAAGTAGAACAGCGAGTAATTAGATCGAGAGGGAGACTGAGAGAGACGCGTCCACATGGAACTTTACTTTTACAGACAGAGAGGGAAATAAAAAAAATAAAATATGAAGGAAAGAAATGCAGAGACAGATTTTTAACCTCTTAAATCAGACTGGAGATAGACAGACAGACAGGCAGACAGTGGGACTGACAGGGAGATAGACAGACAGGCAGACAGTGGGACTGACAGGGAGACAGGCAGACAGACAGTGGGACTGGCAGGGAGACAGGCAGAGGGACTGGCAGGGATACAGGCAGGCAGGAAGACTATCAGTGAGACAAGCAGACAGATAGAGGGACTGTCAGGGAGATATGCAGACAGACAGTGGGACTGGCAGGGAGACAGGCAGATGGACTGGCAGGCAGGCAGACAGAAGGACTGGCAGTGAGACAGGCAGAGGGACTGGCAGGGAGAGAGAAAGAGGGACTGGCAGGGATACAGGCAGACAGACAGACAGACAGACAGACAGACAGAGGGACTGGCAGGGAGACAGGCAGAGGGACTGACAGGGAGAGAGACAGAGGGACTGGCAGGGAGAGAGACAGAGGGACTAGCAGAGAGATATGCAGACAGACAGAGGGACTGGGAGGGAGACAGGCAGAGGGACTGGCAGGCAGTCAGACAGAGGGACTGGCAGGGAGACAGACAGAAGGAGGGACTGGCAGGGAGACAGGCAGACAGGAAGACTGGCAGTGAGAGAGGCAGACAGACAAAGGGACTGGCAGACAGACAGAGGGACTGGCAGTGAGAAAGGCAGACAGACAGAGGGACTGGCAGACAAACAGGCAGACAGACAGAGGGAGTGGCAGTGAGAGTAAGACAGGCAGACAGACAGAGGGACTGGCAGGGAGACAGGCAAACAGACAGTGGGACTGGCAATAAGACAGATGGACAGAAGGACTTGGAGTGAGAATTACTCAGAGTAAATGTACAATCTCAGTTCCAGTCTGGTGTTACTTGAGTAGTATGAAATAGCTAATGAGCAACTCGAGATCATTTTAGCTCAGCAGCGCCATCTTCTGTCCATTTCTTTTCTAGGAGAACTGATATATTCTCTTCCAGCTCAAAACTCAAAGTCCTGGGAAAGGAAGCTCGATCAGAATAAACACATGAGTCTGTTCTTTGTTATCACCGAGCCTCGATCGAAGTAACTGAGTTGTGATACAAGCAATCAGACAAACGAGCAGTGTTAATCCGAGCACTAACTCCACGTTGGGCTTGATCGTGGTGTCACCGATACTGCAGTCACTTTTACTGTTGTCATGGTGACTGTGTCTCAAGCTGGTGGAAGATGAACCTGAATCCTGAGTTCAGCTACTTCTGTCGTATGTGGAGTGAAAAATGCAGAGCAATTTAGACACTGAAAGTTTGTGTGTGTGTGTGTGTGTGTGTGTGTGTGTGTGTGTGTGTGTGTGTGTGTGTGTGTGGACTGCGCCTGGTTCCTGCTCCAGGCCTGACTGGGCTCTCCTCCATAATTATATCCCACATGCTGCTGCATGACTTGAGCCTGGAGAACTCGACCTGGTAAAATCCTCAGAGTTTGATTAATTTCAAATCAAAGTCCATAAAACAAATTATTACAGTTCACACATTGAATATTGTTTCAATTGTTTGTGTCTAATTCCTTCAAATAATATAAATTTTATTATGACAAAAAAAATACTGGAAATACTGCTTGAATCACTTCGGCTCAGTTATATAGAGTGATTCATTTCCAGTTTGATTCATTTCCTGTGTAAATCTATTACGGTGTGGTTCGTTTGTGTTCATTCATTCATTGTGTGTGTGTGTGTGTGTTTATCTTTATCTTTGCTCAATTTATTTAAACATAATTACTTTACAGTGTGGTTTGTTTAAGCATGTATCATTTACCATGGGATCATTCACTGTGTG
>JAODVO010000015.1:2388964-2398976 GCA_025400055.1 Notarius lentiginosus
TAACACAGGAATATATTATTGTAGAGTCTCTCTCTCTCTCTCTCTCTCTCTCTCTCTCTCTCTCTCTTCAACATGGTTTTATTCCCATCACTGGGCCTCATTTATCAAGCTGTTTATGAACAGGTTTATTCCTAAACTGTTTGTAGGAGCATTTACATAAGAAATTTAGTTTTCATGAAAATCCTGTAAATTTGGAAACACGTACTTGTGCTCCTGAGTGTGTCTAAGTTTACACATAAGATGACTAACATACACCTCCACATCAAATCATATAACCTGTACTTTTATATGTGGAATATACAGTGGAGTTTAACCTGCTAATTTTTATTGCGTTTACAGCATTTAGTCGACTCCCTTATCCAGAGCGACTTATATAAGCTTTAGAGTCTCGATCAAAAACACATCCACATGCTAGTTCACCAGCTCACTAGTTCAGGGACGAGGAGGAACATCCAGAACATTCTGTGAAAACCAGTCTTTTATATTATTGGCATTGTAAAAATAAAAAAAGAAGAAAATGATCCAACCCAGATAGCATTACAGTCCACGGCCGATGTTGTAAGGTCCGCATTGGCTTTGTCTGACAGGCCAACCCTTTCCCCGGGTCAGTGTCGAATGTGAGCAGAATGATACACACAGTGATAGGTTTATACACCCGTGGGGTGGGACCACGCGGGGACGCTCTTCAGCAGTTTCGACAGACACCAACAATTTCTTCAAAAGTTTCAAGAGACATGCGTTTTTAGTGATCCGTGCCGGACCTGGTCCACATCCGTTCCAGATCCAAAAATTGTATCTGTGCCGGATACAGGGCAGACAGTAAAAGTTATGTGTGATGGATGCGTTTGCTGTATTCAGACTGGACTTTGGGGTACATCCGGTGCTGATCCAGCTCAGATCAAATTGCTATCTGGGAACACACACCCATAAATTAAACTTTTGTAAATCTGGTGGAAAATGCTTCTTCGGTTTGACTTATGCACACATTTGCACACAAAGATTGATAAAGAGTGTTTACTCCAACTTCACAGAATTATTAGCTCATCCCGTCAACAGGTAATGAGTTTATGCCATCATGTGTTGTCTGTCATCTGTCCGGCATTGTCCACATTTCACAAAAATCGCTTCTTCTCTCGCTGTAAGCAGGCCAGTTTAGCACCTGGACTCTTTTACTACAGAGACATGGAGTTTTAATATTCACTAATTTTGATTCTTTCTGGCATGAAGGTAGGGGAACCTAGGGTGCATATAACTGCTATTCAGATTTGCTTCATTACAATTATTAATGAAGTTATGGACTAATTAAACCTTAATGAGCAGATCAACAAAAATCACTTCTTCTTGGTCAATTCCTCACCGTTTTGGATTCTTTCTGGCAAATAGGTTGGTATTCCTAGGCTGGATATCACTTCTATATATAGCTTGTATATAGTGTCTATATAAAGCTTGCAACATTTATTGCGCAAGGTGGCCCAGTTTAGATCGTTCCTTCTGGACTAGACAGGGCTGGAGCAAGCTGAGCTGTCATTGACTGTCTCGTTATTAGTACAATATGAGAAATGATAAGAAAAGATAAATTAAATGTGTTGGAAAACTTCAGACTGTTACAAAGCACTGATTCTGGAGACTCCTTCCATAAATGATAAATAAAGATCTTCTTACAGAAAACTTCACCATATCGTTCGTGATGATTCCATGTTTTTAATCTGTTTATGTGGAGCGTCTGCTGTACTGTACAAGCTCCCTGGAAACAAGCTGTTACTATAGAAACCATAATGTTTTAAAAAGATCACATGAATATACACTAAACCTGTGATGTGCAGGTTCTTGGTTCTCTCTTTCTCATTCGTTCTCAGTCTCGAGCTCGGTTTTTGTTAGTCTGTGATCATCTTCATTTCTGGTTAAAGTGTTATCAGTTTGATTTAACATGAGTTATATCATTGGATTTTGTTATGTTTACTGTATATTAATGAAATTGTAAGAAAAGGTATGAACGCTAAGCCACACCTCCACCCCACCCCACCCCATGATATTAATGAGCTGGTAAATGTGAGTCAGTTTCTCTGTCTGTCTTTCCTGAAGGTTAGATGTTCTCTGTCAAATGTTTCACTCCACCCAGGATGGAACGGCTGTGTAATGATGGTGTGTGTGAATCCTTCAGGGTTTGAGTTAGCTAGTGAAATGCACTACTGATCAGAGAGTCTATGTGTGTGTGTGTGTTGTAGTCAGCCACTCAGGCCGTATATGTGATGGGGTTTGCATTGATCTCTCTGCGGTCGTCTCTCCTCCACACTGAGCCACACCATTCCTCTCTTCCTCCTCCGCTCTGTCTCTCTTTCCTCCACACATCATCCTTCATCCCCCTTCCTCTCTCTCCCTCTCTCTCTCTTATCCTCAGTGTGTCACTCTTCATCCAACTGAAGAACAGGAGGAAGACAGGATGAACTTTTCCTCCTATCACACAGCCATGGCTCCTGTAGCACTGACCAGGCCACACAAACCCACTGAATAATGAGAGAGAGCAAGAGGGCAGGAGAAGGAGAGAGGGAACAAGGGAGTGCTGGAAGAGAGAAATAATTGGGGTCAAAGGTCTTATAGTCACTAAATTCTCCCTCTTTGCTCACTCTTTTAAGTTTTCTTTTTTTTTCTCTTGCCAAATAATCACAACATGCAACTTGTATGTACCAGAGAGATTGGCAGATGGGGTTTGGCCATTTTCTGGGTCCAGATGCACTCATATGGTTCCCACATCCTATTCTCCGGAAATTCTGCATCATGGCCAAACATCACAGTGTTCAGACATCTGTATTAAACCCTTCATGAGCTGGTTCTACTGATCTGGGTGCAGGTTTTTTTATTATTATTATTAGCTCATCCGGCTGACAGGCCATGAATTTATCCCATCATGTGTTGTCTGTCATCTGTCCGTCGTCATCCATATTTCACAATAATCGCTTCTTCTCTCTCAAGTCTTCACTGATTTTGATTCTTTCTGGCATGAAGGTAGGGGTACCTAGGGTGCATATCATGTCTACCCATATTTGCTTAATTACAATTATTAATGAAGTCATGGACTAATTAAGCCTTGATGAGCACTTCAACAAAAATCGTTTCTTCTCGGTCAATTCCTCGCCGTTTTGGACCAATTCTTTCTGGTAAATAGGTCGGTATTCCTGGGATGGATATCACTTCTATATATACCTTGTGTATAGTGTATATATTTTGCAACATGTATTATGCAAGGTGACCCACTTTAGATTGTTCTTTCTGGACTAGACGGGGTCGGAGTGAGCTACACCATCATTGACGGTCTTGTTATTCTTTCCATGTTTCAAGCTACACTGGGTCTGATCTGAATGCCCAAATTGATTAGATAAGATTGTTGGCATTAGTTGTGCTGTTGAAGGACTTATTGGGAATTCTGGATTTGGTTGGACTGGTTTTGCTGTTCTGGTTTTGCGTCATCTTATTTGGGTGATTTATAGAACTTATTGGGCTCATACATCATCTTGGGTTGTTCTGTGTCTAAGTTTTTTTGTTGTTGTTCTGGTTTGGCTGTTTGAGTCCTTATTTGACTGTCCTGTATCTGGTTAAAATGTTATGATTTGGTTTGCCTGTTCCAGATCTTATTATACTTCCTATTTATCTCTTCTGCCCTGCTCTTAAGCTGGTTTGATTATTCTTGATGTGATAAGATGTTTGGCTTTGGTTGGATTTACTGACTTTGGTGAAGCTATTTTCCTGTTTAGGCTGATTAAGATGACTTTCTCTGGAAGTTTCTGGGCTGTTCAGGAACTTGTGTGACTCTTTAGATGTTGTCTTTTATTTTTATTTTTAGTTTCAGTTCAGTTATTCTGTATCTGCTTGTAATATTCTGGTTGCATTTCCCTGTTCCAGCCTTTATTGACCTGTTCTGATTGGTCTCTTCTGGTCTGTACTTAGACTTGTTTGACTGTTCTTGACAAGATTAGAGTTTTAGATTCAGGTCATTTGTTCTGAAACTTGCTGAGCTGTTCTAAATCAATCAGACTTCTGAGTCTGATTGGCCTTTATGTGCCATTTGAGCTTTGGATATCACAGTTGGTTGTTAAAAAAGGATAAACCAACATGAAGACCAGAGAGTTGTCTACAGGAGAAAATCAAGTCATTTTAAAGATGAGAAAAGAGGGAAAATCAAAAACGTGATTTAAAAAAAGAAAACTGAAAGAAAGCAGAGGTATATTAATAGCCAGACATTAAACAGGTCAGGAAAGGAAAACAACAGCAGCTGATGAAGGAAACATTGTGGGAGCTGTGAAGAAAAAAAAAAGTCAGTTACATTAACAACCTCCAGAGGTTGGGGTGAAGGTATCACAATGTCGCATTCGAACTTCAAGAACAGAAATATAGAGGCTATACTATAAGATACAAATCAGCCGTAAGAATCAGAAGGGCTGATTGAAATTCACAAAGAAATATAGAGATGAGCCACAAAAGTCCTGGAACCAAGATGAACCTCTACCAAAGTGATGGAAAGGCTAAATTGTGGAGAAAGAAAGGATCTGCTCATGATCCAAAACATATGAGCTCATCAGTCAAGCATGGTGGAGGTAGTGTCATGGCTTGAGCTTGCATTGCTGCTTCTGGAGCAAACTCGCTCATCTTTATTGATGATATAACTCATAATGGTAGCAGCAGAATGAATTCAGTAGTCTACAGAAACATTCTGTCTGCCAATTTACAGAGAAAAACATCCAAACTAATTGGGAGGAACTTAATTAAGTAGAACGACAATGACCAAACCTTAACCTCCGATTGACTACTTTCACATTACCATAATGCTTTGCACCTTGGGGGGGTAACCAAAATATAAACAAACTTAAACAACACGGCGTCACACACTGACAGTAATGTTTCAAATTTAAATCTCCCTAAAACCGTCAAAGAAGTGTCAAAACTAACTTAACCAAACCTTAAAAAATCTGCAAAGCCTTTTTCTGTGGACTTCAAGAAATCAATCACTAAAAAAGTGCTTATAAATATCATATCGAACACTTTGAACAGCTCTACTTCAGATGGCAGTCAGCAGCCTTCTTCGTCCGTCAACACACATGGTCCAAAAATTACTGACCTCCAGAAGGTAAAAGATTGGCAGAAGCGCTTTGAAAGATTGACACTGATCATAGAAGAATCCACAGTGAAATCATTTTTGCTGGCTGCTGGTTACAACAAGAAAGCCATAAGAAAATACAAAACGCTGCATGCACGGGAACATAAGCATGAAATTCACTCAGTCAAGTAAGGAACGTAAACACAGCAGAACTGTCAGATTTATTTTTGTAGTTGAAGTTGATTTTGATTTCCTTCACTCTGATTTGCGCTCATATGCGACCAGATTATGATAATCTTTGGGCTGTTAGAGGAAGCTGTTAGGACTATCGGGTCAAATACTGCATTTGATCTCCCAACATAAACACTAAAAGGGGAAGGACATGTGAGTTTACTGACACTGCATCGTTTGCGCTTTGTTTTGGGAGTTGATCCTACAATAAAGTTGTCCTTTTCAGTTTTTCACACTTTTTACAACTAAACACAAAGACAGAAGTGGTTGTTGGCTTTGTGACTTGGATCATCAGACTTTACTCCACCACTAAAGCATGCAGAACACAGTCGTGTGTTGTCTGTCGGTGTAAAATTTTAACGGTGAATTCTGTCTAATCATGCTTTTCGACGCTTAGCCTTCTTTAGGTATTCTAGAAAACTTTAAATCAGGAAGTCATTTTTCTCCATGTGAATTCCAAGAAATGACTGTGATTATCTGACTTAGTAAACTAATATAGCACCTGGTTACCCCCCCAAGGGGCAAAGCATTATAGGTATGTGAAATAGACCCAACTGAGCAGCATTTCACCTCCTGAAGAGGAGACTGAAGAATAATCCCCCCAAAACAAACAAGAACTAAAAGATGCTCATGTACAAGTCTGGGGAAACATCACAAAAGAAGAATGCAACAGTTTGGTGATGTCAGTGGGTTCCTGATTCAATGCAGTTCTTGGAACCAAATATTAAGTGTTAGTTACATTAAGATGCTGTGTTCTGATACTTTTGCTCACCAAACATTGCAGCATTCTAAGCTGTTTAATACATCCAGATTTAAATATCAGTAAAACTAAATATATATAGCAGTTTGAGCAATACTGCTCCACTGAGTCCCTTCCCTATAAGCACTAATGCAGTAATGTGCTTTTACTGCTTCATCAGTGTCTCTCAGAGGGTAAATATGTCAGAGGAGACTCTGATTTAGACAGTGCTGCAAATGGAGCTCTAAGCACAAGCCCATACTGATAAATGTCTGCCATTATTCTACAGAGCCACAAAGCTGTAAAATATGATTGGGTTAATGTCATTTAGTATTAAACCATTAACCTGGACAGTCATGACATTTAATAGCTCTATGGATTAGAAAAGGGGAAAAAGGGAGCATCACCCACCCTCACATGTCTAATGAGTCATAATGGCTTTGGATTTGCTGTTCATTGCAGGCAGAAATGGTACAATATGGGTTGTGTTTGAAAGCTTTGTGACTATGATAAACTCGTTTAGTTGGACATCTTTCACTATCCAAGTGACCTACTAAAACATGCGTCAAATGTTTTACATATTGTTATTGTAATCCAGAGAAAGGGCAGACTTTGGATAGAAATTGCTCACGAGATAATGACTGAAGACGGAAAGCTGCACTCAGAGACATCCTGTTTTAGTTAAAATGAGAGCAAAGCCTTGCAGTTTGGAGATACAGTACATGGCTTTTTACAGGGAGGCTATAATGCTTTGGAGCCTGACCTGTATTCATTTTTCCAGGCATGAGTAAAAACCTCTTCTATGATATTTTAGCATCTGTGCTAATCCATTTAAATTATTCAGCATCTGTGGCTTTGATTCAAATAGCAGTATTGATTTGTGTGGCGCAAAAATGGCTGAATCAAATGTGTTGAGAGGACAATATTGTGGGTTTGTGGAAATGTAATAAAAGGAGAAATTATTCTACAAGTCTGTGATATTCATTAGTGGTGTATTGTGGGAGTATACACTACAGCTAATCCACCATGTTTACAAATTAATCCATATTTATACACACACTGGCCACTTTAATAGGAACTTGTTGTTGATTCTAAGATCCTTGTTCTTGGCTACAGGAGTGGAACCCAGTGTGTTCTTCTCTCTGGTGTATGCTGAGATGCTTTTCTGCTCACCACAGTTGTACGGAGTAATTATATGAGTTACTATATCCTTCCTGGCAACAAAGTTCGAACCACCTCGAATCTGTCCATTTCCCTCTGACCCTCTCTCATCAACAAGGCGTTTGTTTACTTTCCACCCACAGAACTGTCGCTCACTCACTCAGTGTTTTTTGTTTTCCGCACCATTCTGTGTAAACTCTAGAGGCTGTTGTGTGTGAAAACCCCAGGAGATCAGCAGCTTCTGAAATACTCAAACCAGTCCATCTGGATCAAACCAACACCCAGACCACAGTGAAAGAAAGTCACACTTTGAGATCACAACTTTTCACAATCTTATGTTTGAACATTGTGAACATTACCTGAAGCTCTTGATTTGTATCTGTATGATTTGCTGCATCGAGGGATCGGCTGATTAGAGAACTGCATCAATCAGCAGGTGGATGGATGGGTGTACCTAATAAAGTGGCTGGAGAGTGTAAATATTTATTTATTTGGCAAATATTTTTTTTCATTCTTGTCAAGACTGTCACTGTGTACAGTATTTCTCTCTTAGTCCTTGTTCTTTCTTTCTTTCTTTCTTTCTTTCTTTCTTTCTTTCGATAGACTGCTCACTCCTTTTGGGCAATACACATTTCGCTCTGACTTTTTCATCCCTTCCTCCATCTTTTCATCCTCTTCTTCCTGAAATGCCCTTGAGCTCTTGGACAGGCATTGTATAAATGAAACTGATTATAATAATCATGATAATTAATGAGAGGTTTTTTTTTTAAAGTAAGACTTAGGAAAGTCTGCTTAGATAGTGTGCCCAGATCGTGTTATGAGGTTACGAGCTGATCACAGCTACATTTTCTCCTTCCTGACCCATTTGATCTGTGATCCGTGGCGTTCAGTTCGGTCGTGTGTAACCATATTACTGCAGCACGAACGTCGAGTTTATTCAGAAGCACCGAACCAGGCGCTCAGCTGATAACCGCTTTTTTTTTTGTCCCGTTAAAGTGGAACCATTCCCAATTATGTTTCACTTTCCTACTTGTCTGATCTTAATGAAGACGAAAAGCTCTGGTACACTGTTTCCACTTAATTAGGCCCTATTTACCGGAGGTGTGAGTGAAGAAAGGGAGTTAATACTCTCTCTTTCTTTCCTTTTCTCATCCTCCCCTTCATGGTTCTCACTCTGATTCACAATCATAATGACTCTCCACCCTCACTTATCACACACATACGCGCATGCACATGCACACACACATACACACGCACGCACAAACACTGCGGCATTTGATTCATTAACACGTCTGTGTGGAGCGTGCCGGAGAGTGAGCGTGGGCCCGATCGATGTGGCTTGGCCCCCGAATCTGTTCTTTATCATCTTAATATGATTCTCATTGACGAAACGCTTTCTCAAAATGCCATACAGGCCACACTTTTACATATTTCCCCCTTTATAGCACACAACTCTCATCCACATCACACACACACACGAGAAAAGAGAGAAGAATGAGTGAGTGAAGGGAAGAAAATGAAAGTGAGAAAATAAGAAAGAATGATGGAGAAAGGGATGAAAATCCTCCACCAATTCCTTTTCTTTCTTTCTTGCTCTCACTCACTATCATCTGCATGATCACCGTGTCCTTCCTTTCATTCTTTTTTCACTCTCTTTTATTCCACATTAATTTTCTCTTTTCTTGCCATCTTAAAGCCTTATTCTCATCTCATATCCTCTCTTTCTCTGTCTCTCTCTCATCACCTACATTTAAAGACAGAGGTACGTCAGATTCTGACAGTGGAGAGACAAAGACATTAAACATGTTTTGGATTCTGATCAAAGTCCAGCAAATAAAACACTTTCTCTCATCTGTGACTCGGTTTCAGAGATGTGAAAGCTCTGTAGATCATCTCCATCGTCATGTTCTTCATGATCACACACTGTCCTTTCACTTATATTGCTGTTTTAAATGCATATTTAAACACAGAAATTCCACTGAGTAGAGAATATTTCTACCATAAGTGACTTGGTCGAAACAAATGTCAATGGCACGTAGAACCTAATACACATTATCATCAACATTGACAGCACAGATGTGGAGGAGCTGACATGGTCTCACACTCAAACTATGAACAATCTACACAATTTAATTTATATGAAATGTTGCAACATTTAGAGTCAGGGACTGGGTTCATGTTCAATATAATTTCTTGCTATTTTCATATATAATTCAACAAAATTTACAGCAACGCATTACACCTCTATGTTACACAAGCTTTATACCACAGCACACTGTACATCTGCTTTACGCATACTTTACAACAATGGACTTGATATAGACTTTACACATCTACTTTTCACAATTTACAGCACCGTACCACACATCTACTTTACACAGCTTTACAGTAACACATTGCGCATCTATTTAACACATACAGCATGACACATGTACTTTACATGTCTACAGGTTTACACAAGCTTTACAGCAGTGCAGAAGCAAATAATTACACATCTATTTTACATATATATTTCACAGCAGTACATTACACGTCCATTTCACAATAGGTTACAGCAAACATATTGTACATCTGCTTGACACATATTTTACAGTACTGCGCTAGATATCTACTTTACACATACTTCAGATCATTGCGCTTTACACATATTTTACAGCAATACATTACAACTGGGGCGGCACGGTGGTGTAGTGGTTAGCGCTGTCACCTCACAGTAAGAAGGTCCGGGTTCGAGCCCCGTGGCCGGCGAGGGCCTTTCTGTGTGGAGTTTGCATGTTCTCCCCGTGTCCGCG
>JAODVO010000015.1:3040683-3064200 GCA_025400055.1 Notarius lentiginosus
TTGTCTGTGTCTATGTGTCAGCCCTGTGATGACCTGGCGACTTGTCCAGGGTGTACCCTGCCTTTCACCCGTAGTCAACTGGGATAGGTTCCAGCTTGCCTGTGACCCTGTAGAACAGGATAAAGTAGCTATGAGATATTTTAATGCTGGGATCAGACTACAAATTCTTTTCCTTTCTGTCTCTTTTTCTTTCTCTTTCTTTTTGGCTGTTTTTTTTTTAATTATGCTGTCATATTGACGTAAGTTCCTGAAGAAATTAACCACCGTGGCTATCAAAGAACTTGTTATAGGACTTGGCGAGACATGAAAATACAAACAATTCTGGCATGCAGCATGAAATTTTTCATCAGGGTGTCTGTCATTGCGTGGTCCAAATACCAGCCACTTTGTTAAGGCACACTACAAGGCATGATCTAGCGATATGATAAAACCAAGCTGAATTTGTGGTCTGATCTTAGTCGTAGGCTGAAGCTTTGAATAATAACGTGCTCCTCGTTTTCTTCACAGATAATGGGGAACTGACAGTCCTTCCTGCTGGAAGACATGAATACCCTTTCAGCTTCCAGCTGCCTGAAGAGTGAGTTTGCTTTATTATTATATGATTTATTATTTTGTTGTTGACCTCTTAAATAACATGTTAACCTGGCTGAGGATATAAATATGGATGTCAGGAATAACCTGGCCTTGTGTCTTTCCTCTTCCAGGACACTTGTGACTTCCTTTGAAGGCAAGTATGGCAGCATTCGCTACTGGGTCAAGGTGAAGTTGCACCGGCCATGGGCCCCGGTGAAGAAGGCCAAGAAGGAGTTTACGGTTATCGAGCTTATTGATATCAACACACCAGCTCTACTTGTAAGCTTGAAAACATTCTTGAGGACTTGAGATGTAATTTGGAGTTTGCTTTAAAAAAAAACCCTATTCTGAATGTTTTGTTTTTGATGCAGGCACCTCAGGCTGGAACCAAAGAGAAGATGGCTCATATCTGGTACTACAACTTTGGACAAGTGTCTGTCACTGCAAAGATTGACCGCAAAGGCTACACACCAGGTGAGAGCAGTAACCTTATGCACTTTTGGAGAATTCTGAAACATACAAAGTAAACTGAAAAAGTCCATGAATGTTGATGCATCGTTATCCCTCTACAGGTGAAGTGATTCCAGTCTTTGCTGAATTTGACAACTCCACTTCTCGATCTGTGCTGCCCAAGGCTTACATCATTCAGACTCAGACCTTCTTTGCAAGGGGCACCATGAAGAAAAAGCAATCCATTGTGGCCATTCTGCGTGGAGATGTAGTGGGAGCACGGCGCAGAGAGACCTGGCATGGCCGTGCCTTCAAGATCCCTCCAGTTGGTCCCTCCATCCTTCACTGCCGTATAATTAAAGTGGAGTATATACTGAAGGTGAGTTTGAGGTTCCCTTATCTGCAATTCTGTCTCGTTTAGACATAAGAGGCGTTGTTTGAGAGCCTTCAGATCATTAATGTTTCAACACTTCTCATTCATCAGGTGTGCGTGGACATGCCTGGCACCTCAAACCTGTCCCTGGAGCTTCCACTGGTCATGGGGACCATCCCTCTGCATCCTTTTGGCAGTCGCACCTCCAGCATAAGCAGCCAGTACAGTCTGAACATGTACTGGCTCCGCATGGCCCTCCCTGAGCAGCGTGAAGGTGAGCATTTTCCAACCCTATCCAAGTTCTTTCTCTCTTTTAAAATACATGTTGCTCAAGTTGGATTTTCCTGCCTGTTTTTCCACAGCTCCTCCTGACTACAGCTCGGTCGTCACCGAAGAGGAGGCAGTGCAGAATTCTGCAGCCAGCCGTATCGAAGAGGACCTCAGCGCAGTGCTGGAGCGCCCCTTCATGGCATATGTGCAGGAATTCCGCTTCAGACCACCTCCAGTATACGCTGAGGTACGAGTATTTCCAAATGAAGAAAAGCATAACGAGATCCAGTTTAAAGATGATGATACATCTTCCATACAGAACATACAAGTTTGTTTTTGTTTCCAGGTGGACCCAAATCCTCAGGCCGTCAACGTGAGACCACGCTGCATGACATGTTGAACATCACGCTGATCATCACACGGTGATGTCCTGATCGAAACAAAGCAAAGTTCTGCTTCCACTAGAGGCTCTGGATCTCTGAAACTGGCACACGCCCCTGGGGAGTTGTGTTCATCACCTTAGGATATGTGCGGTTCCACCAGTTAAGGATGGAGAAGGAGGAACTCTCTGGACTGATGGTCAGATGGATTCCTGAGGCTTTGCAAGAAGGGGGGGAAAAAGTGCAAGGCGGGTTGATTTTTCTGCTCGTGTACCTGTCTTTAAGCTGTCTCCGAGTAGACTTCGGTTAGTGCCCGCAAATGACTAACAACCTCTGAAGCTTATTTTGTGTTATGGAGATGGCTAGATTGAGAAAGGTTTGCTTGTTCAGGAGCCTTTTTTAGATTAATGCCTAACTGTATGGGCTAAATGTTTAGGTGACTTTTTTTTTCTGTATTTAAAGTCATCATTGGTGCCACTCCATATCATGTAATCTTCATCTGCTAGCTGGAGCAATAATGCCTTCACTGACAAGCCATTTGTGGTAGTCAAAGTGCTTCCAAATGCATTGTTTCTCCTTTGTATATCTAACATCAACAACATAATGTTATTCTAAGCTCTTTTTGGTGTTTGTTGTATGCGGGTAAGGAAAAAAAAAGACGTTGAGACTTGCCTTAATATGTACGTGTGATAATGGGCAAAATGGAAAAGTTACAGTTTTTGAGGAGTCTGATCCATATTACATGAAAATCCTGAAGGTAGGATGTTTTCCTGAAGAGAAAACTGCCCATGTGTTGGCGGTGATGATGACGATCTTTGTTAAGAAGTTTGCAGCTGGCATGACCATAAACATTTAAGGCTTTAATGTGACTGTACCAAAGTGTTTTCTGCATTTTTGCCAGCAGCCTTTTATGATTTATGACGGTGCAGTAGCCGGCACAAATGGTCTTAAAGTCATTAGCTGGATAACAAGCCATATTTGTTCAAAGTGCCTTTTTCTGTTGTTGCAATAGCAACGTGACTGAGTACAGGGATTTTGCATGCTGATGCATTAAGCTTTAAACTTGTTATACCACTCCAAAGTGTACTTAACATTCCAAAGTTGGCTGAATTTTTTTTTTTTGTTTGTTTTATTTTTAATTCCAAATTGTTAACATCAGGTAAGAACACATTGAATGTACCACTTTTATGGCGCTCATGGAAAATGAATGTATTTTATAGGATTTTTTTTTTCCAATGTCAAAAATATATTTTCTTAATGTGTTTTCTAATAAAATTGAAACAAATCTGATTTTCTTTGGTATGACTTTTTTTTTTGAAAATAACTAAATTGCTTATGATTTTATATAAGAAGCCTTTATTTATCGCATGCATAATTCACACGCATACCCAGAGCAGTGGGCAGCTATGCTACAGCACTGGGGGTTAGGTATCGTGCTCAAGGGCACTTCAGTCCAAGGCTGCCCCATGTTAACCTAATCACATGTCTTTTGGACTGTGGGGGAAACCGGAGCACCTGGAGGAAACCCATGTAGACACGGGCTCCCATCGGCCACTGGGCTCAAACCCAGAACCTTCTTGCTGTGAGACGACAGTGCTAACCACTACACCACTGTGCTGCCCTGTCACCTCGCAGCAACAAGGTTCCAGGTTTGAGCCTCATAGCCGACAGGGTCCTTTCTGTGTGGAGTTCGCATGTTCTCTCCGTGTCTGTATGGGTTTCCTCCCACTTCAAAGACATGCAGATGTGGTAAAAATTGTTGAACTTGTACAGTATGTTGCTCTGGATAAGCACATCTTCTAATTGCCTGTAATGTAATTTTAATCTCCATTACACCACATGTCTAATCCAAAGTAAAATGTATTTGTGGTCTATTACACCAAAGTTTATAGTGTGTGGCAAAGTATATATTATACTCTGAAATTCACAAATGCTTCAGATACATGTTCTAGTTCTGTGTAGATTCTTTAAGATTTAAAACAAAGAAAAGCAATTCAATCAAGTAAGAAGCAGAGACGTGCATGATCTGGGATATTTCACAATGTTTAGATTAGTTAAACTGAATAACTGATTCCTATTTTGCAGCCAAGTACTCCATGGCCAAACACGGTTCATTTCCCATAGAACACAAACACCCCATCTGCTGTACATTTGTACTTTAAAGAGAACAGAATGTAAATCCGATTAGATTATCATTCATCACTTTTGGTTTTGGTTTTTTTTTGTCTGATTACCTCGGACCATGTGACCCGAGTTGCTCAACTACTGAAAGAGGAACAACAACAACCAGGAAATGAACTTTCTGTACCAAGTAAAACATCACTGCGTGGTGTTTAAATAGTGGTTTCAGGCTGCACGGGCAGGCTGTTACAAGACAGCTGCTCTGATAACTGCTGTTGTGATTATTTCCACTGACAACACAAACTTATTGATTTGATGCACAATTTCATACATGGTCATGTGATACATAATATATACACAATATGCTGAGGGATTTAAAAAAAAAACCGTCTTCAAATGTGATATCTACTGCAAAACAGGGTAAACATAGTAAGTAGACTTGCAACTTCCCATCCATGCCAACATGATTTCATAATTAATTTTACTGATATATATATATATATTTTATTTTTTAATGTCCAACATAATGGCAAATGTATATAAATACAAATATACACTTCAGTGGCTGTAGCATAGGTATTCGTATCAGACAGGCTGGTTTGAGTATTTCAAAAACTGTTGATCTCCTGGGATTTTCATGCACAACTATCTCTAGAGTTTACACAGAATAGTGTAAAAAATATTACAAAATGGGAAATAACATCGCATGTCTGCAACTCTGTCTAGGTGAGGCTGTCCACCAAATGTCTGCAAACAAAAAATGATGGGATTAGTCAGAGAAGCAGCCCAAAGGCCAACATGATGCTACCACCATCATGCTTCACTGTTGAGATGATGAGCAGTGATGAGAAGCAATTCAATCAGACCAGAGAACTTTTTTTTTTCCATATGCTTGCTGAGTCTCCAACATGTCTTTGGCAAACCCCAAATGGGATTTCATAGTGTCTGGGTGATGGTTGTCCTGTGAGTAGCTTCTCCCATCTTTGTTGTTTATCTCTTCAGCTCCTTCAGATTTTCCCTTGACCTCTTGGTTGTTTTTCTGACCAATGCCCTCCTTACATGGGCACTGAAATTCGGTTGAGTTCCATTTATTCTTTCCAATGTTTAAATAAGTTTTATTGGTGGTCTGTTGAGTTTTTTGAGTAAATAAACTATGATTGATACTTTTTCAGAAAATATTTTTATATCTCTTTGGTCTTCATGATGCTGTTTGAGAGATGCTCTTCCAATAACTGGTGTATTTATCTTGAGATCATATTACACTTTAATTGCCTGCAGATGGGGCAGCACAGTGGTATAGTAGTTAGCACTGTCACCACACAGCAAGAAGGTTCTGGGTTCAAGCCCAGTGGCTGACGGAGGCCTTTCTGTGTGGAGTTTGCATATTCTCCCTGTGTCTGTGTGGGTTTCCTCTGGGTGCTCCGGTTTCCCCCACAGTCCAAAGACATGCAGGTGAGGATAATTGGTGGCTCTAAATTGACCGAATGTGAGTGTGAATGGTTGTCTCTGTGTGTCAGCCCTGCAATAACCTGGTGACTTGTCCAGGGTGTACCCCACCTCTTGTCCATAGTCAGCTGGGATAGGATCCAACTTGCCTGCGACCCTGTAGAACAGGATAAGCGGCTACAGATGATGGATGGTTCGCCATTTTGACACCACGTGTCTGGTCAGCAGGAAAACACTGGGAGAGACGTCATCGGAGTGAAATATCAAGTTATCCATACGGGACATTTTTTTTGATGGAATAAAAACGCGTATTCTGTTCCCTTCTAGCAGGTTTCTTTCATTCATTTGGTTTGATAGCATGCAATATTGTTAGCATATCACTTATCCTACGTGTATTATGTCACTCTATCCAATGGAGAATGAGCGTTGAATATGGTTTGATATTGCATCAAGACAACATGTCACATGTCAGAGATGTAAACCTTCTGTGCTAGCGAGCAACTGGGATAATTTGTAAACAAATATGGCCATCAGGTTTGTCGTTAAATACGGAAGATTTTGAGAATTTTGAAAGAGAAAGACGCGTTGAACACACGAGAGGAATGTGTATGTATAATAACAATATTGGCTGGATTTTTTTTCATGGTCTATCAGATATATTCCATTCAGTTACTCCTCTTTGACTTGTTCAGTATCATGCTAGCTGAATGGAATACATCTGATAGACCACGATAAAAAGCCAGCCAACATTATTTAAAGATGTCACTCGGATCTGAGATGCATTTCGTATGAAAAATGCAAATTTTTCAACATGAAAATAAACTTCACATCTTCAAGCCAACCTGCGATTTTATTATATAGACACATTCACAAACGAATGGTACCCAAATTTATCAAAAGAGCTCATTGATTTCTTCATGAGTGAGATTTGTTAGTTTTGGTTCTCCAGGTCTACATGTATTGTATATATTTAGGGACTGCCTAAAAGCAGAGCTCCAGATGAGTGTAAAATGTGTTTTGTAAATAATCCCACATTTGTTTATTTTTTTTAAAGCAAATTAAATAAGTGCTGGATTAAAAACACATTTGTCTTGCGTTGAACTAAAGATACAAATTTCATTGTCTGGTGTCGGAGATGCTTTGCCTTGCACTTACAATCGGGTTCCCTGTGGTGGTCCGCAGCTGTATGAATGTCACGGTCATGAGAGCCATCAAAAACCAGGTCGATGCATTACCCATATTCTCTTAAGTATGGAGGTCCACTATAACTTAAACAACCATTAGAACTTGTAAAATACTTTGTCGAATATATAGCATCAGTAGTGGCAACTCGAACGGTTCCTATCGACTATCCGAGACTATCCGAGCTGCTCTGGTTAAGATGGATTTTTCGATGTCAGACAGTCGGCTTGTTCAGGAAGCAGAACTTGTGCATTTTCAGCACCATCAAAACTCTTCGTTTTGCTGACTTTAACATGAACAGTTTCAGAGGTGGGAGGTTTTCTGGAAGGCGATAAATGAGGAACCAGAGAAATGCATAACTTCTTTCAAAGCTGTTGCACACAAGTCTGTGGCTTCCAAACTTCAGAAAGCTATTTTTATTTGCTTTTTTTTGTTTCCATTTCTGAGTTTTCTGTAGGTTTTTGTTTTACTGAGTTGAATGTGCAGAAACTGGTCGTGCTTTGGCATGGATTGCTGAATAAAACTTTCAGACACTTGATATTAAATTCAGCATCATAAAAATCCAGAAACTGGGCATCTTTATTGTGAAGGTGTAATTCATTAAGTTCATATTGGTTGATTGTATTCATTCATGTGTTTTCTCACTATAAATGATTACATATATTGTGCAATGTGGCTGTATTGGACCTTCAGGTTATCATAAACATGTTACCACTGCTGTGATGACCTGGCGACTTGTCCAGGGTGTACCCCGCCTTTCGCCCGTAGTCAGCTGGGATAGGCTCCAGCTTGCCTGCAGAAGGATAAAGCGGCTACAGATGATATGTTACCACTGTATACAACCATAAACTTTATTAAAGTGACTTCTAGATGCATCATATTTCAATTCAGTTCACTTGTTTGATGAAATGAAAGACTGTCTTATTGTTGACGAGGCTACGCCATGACTAACTTGCTAAGTTTCCTTTCTGAACTCTCCTGACCCCGAGCATTATTTGGACCCATCCTTCAGTGGAAAGATTTTTTTTTTTTTAAATGCTGTAAATAAAATGACACCTTTCTTTATTTTACCTTTATTAAATATTTTCAGGTATATGGTTGATGTATATTTCAAGAATCTTGTTTGAACAGCATACACAATTTCTATTTTGCTTTCAGTGTTGTGCACTTGCACTTTTCTATCCTGCTTTGTGAGCTCTAGCTGCTGCCAGCAGGACCATATGAGGGATTTGAGAAGCATAGATTGCTGTCTCAGCCATAGCATCTGCTAAAAACCACATTCAATCTTTTACCATCTTATCCCCAGTGTTTGGCATCTGAATGGTAACTTCTTTTCTTGCATCCTTTTCAGATTGGAGAAAGTGAGTCTTGTGAGAAGTCCGGGCCTTTCACTCAGCCCAGGGTGGTGTAGCAGGTCAGAGCTTTGTGTCTGGGACCGATCGCATCTGGACGTTCTCCTCTGAAACGGTTCTTTTAAGCTGCACACTTGACCACGTTCTACAAGGATTTTTACCCCCCTGCTGCATCTTTTACAAAAGATGTGGAAACTGTTGTAGGCCTGTTCCGGCCAGAGAGATCCAGATGTGAGCATTGTTCTGGAACCTTTGATTCTCTCTTCAGCCATGCATTTGGAGGTGAAAGTTGCACTGAACTTCATAGTATCCTACTTGTACAACAAGCTCCCGCGGCGAAGGGCAGACCTGTTTGGAGAGGAGCTGGAACGGATCTTGGTGTCCCGTTTCGAAGGTCACTGGTACCCGGAGGCTCCATTACGTGGTTCTGCCTTCCGCTGCCTTCATCTCGGAGTCCCTGGGGACCCTGTGGTGGACTTGGCAGCCAGAAGGAGTGGGTTGGACATGGAGGAAGTCCATGCCAACGTTCCTCCAGAGCTCAGCATCTGGATTGACCCTTATGAAGTGTCTTATCAGATTGGTGAGAAAGGGGCTATGAAAGTTCTCTACATGGAGGACCCACCAGGCTTGGGGGGTGAAGCTGAAATATCAGAATGCTTAGGAGGGCTTTGTAAAGGAGATATGGAGCTGGAAGATGGGAAGAATTTGGGCTTCAACCCAGACGCTCAGGTCTTTGTGCCCATTGGCAGGCAGGCATCACCAGTCATGCTTCCATCGCTCTCTAATTCACCCACACCGCTCTGTCAAGGTCTGTTCAGCTACGCAGGCTCCAGTACTCCAACGGATCCCACTGTGCACTCAAACACCTCCTCTCCATCACCACCCAGTATAGGGATGCCCTACCCTCATCCAGCTGCCCAATCCAGCGCCCGTCCTGCACCGCAACAAATGACCTTCACCACAGCCAGCTTTGCTGCTACCAAGTTTGGCTCCACCAAGATGAAGAAATGCATGGCATCTGGGGTGGTGGGTGGATCTGGCAGTGTTGGCGCTCCTCAACAGCGAATGCTGAGCTGCTCCCCTACTGCAATGTCTTCCATTTCGCCACCTGGACTGGTGAAGCACAAGGCCCTGTCTCTCTCCATGCACTCCTTGGCTGGCCCAGTCTCTAGCCAGCTCTCGCCAAATGCCAAAGAGTTTGTCTACCCTGCCTCCCAGGGGCCTCTTTGTTTTGAAGCTGAGGCTCCACACCTAACCCATGCTGGTCCATTCCAAGCACCGCTTCCAGGCCCTGCTCACCCACATACCACCTTTGAGCCATTCTCTAGCCCACCACCAGGTCATGCTATGGGTGTTGTGAGTGGTGGCAGTGGAATTTCCTTCATGGAGGGTCTGGGGGGCTACAACCTGCAGTACTCCAGCCAAGCTTTCCAACCAGTAGTATTGGCCAACTAGGTGTTCAAAAAAAGCTTGATGTCTTTTGGGATTTAAAAAAAAAAAAATTCCACCAGTTGTTCCTAATACATAAAGTTAAGATGGTGTTATGAACATTTAAAACCACTTCTGATTTAGATTTTTTTTTTCCCCTTCATAGATTTTTGTTTGTATTCAAAGGTAATTCTTTTCCTTTCTCCCAAGCCAATGGGAAAATAACCAGCCTCCTGCCGCACAGATGTTTTGCATTGAATGCTAATTTGATCTGGGTGTTCCTCACCAAGGTATCGTTCTCTGTAGCCTGGCTGAGCAGCATGAGCTTGATCCAACACTGCTCTTTCATGCTGTGAAGAGCTTCATGCTTAAATTTAATCATGTTGCGAGCAAATTTTGTTGGAAGGTTCAGGATAGCAGAGAGGTTGGGACTTTTCTATATGCTGTCTAGTTGAGCCTCACTGTGGCTTTTTTTTGTGCCATATAGGCAACACATCTTGAACTGTTATTTTCTTTATTTTCTGTGGTTTGAGTATATAGTCAGGACATGGTGCATGCTGGGTATTGGGCCTAGTCAAATGGGGTAGTGCTTTAATGCAGGAAGACTGCTTTTGTTTTTTTTTGTATTCAAAAGCCATAAATATGGTTCGGGGGGAGTAGACTAGTTGAAGGCAGTGGCGAGATGACTGTTAATGTGGTAGTGTTTGTGTCCTGTAGGAATACCAAGCCAGTGGTGCGTGAAGGTAAGGGGTCAGGACTTTGGTGGATGGGATATAGTATAGCAGAAAGGCTCATGATAAATGATGGGGCTTTGGCAAGGATGGAATGATGGGGAATGTGTATATGGGCAGCTATAACCTTTTGGCAGTAGCTCGATACATGGCACTTGGATTGCTGAGCTTGGTGTCCTTCAGAGTTGGAGGTTTATTTTTTTTTTGGGGGGGGGAACTATGAATGTGAATCTAATTTCTAGCCAAGTGGGTGTTGAGCAGTTAGAGGCTGTGATTCTTCTTCGTTATCTTCATGCTCAAAGGTTTAGACATTTTGCATATTAGACAAAGATCCTGTAACGTCTTAAGACGTTACCAAGTCCATTGATCTACAGTCACTTTCAATCATGGAGATGGTTGGTAAAACCTGGCTCGACTGAAAGCATCCTAAGCTTTCTTGATCGATACCTGCTTAACCTGTAACTATGAAACCATCCTTGCACTGTTCCTGATTCCAATGTTGGTCCATTTCATGACCACCATTTTGAGTGGATTAGTTTCTTTTTGGTGGTAAGGGCCCAGAGGTTTGTCGTCATGGCTGGCTGAAACTGGATGTGATTTTTTTTACATTCGTTTGTAATTTATTTAAAATTTCTATTTTTTCTGTGCATTTTTTTCCAAGAGAATCTAAAGGCATTTGTAAAAGATATTATATACAGTATATACTATGACGTGTGTATATATTTCTTATGTTAAGATATCCTTTATTTAGTTTCTTATGTGCTGAGGTTATTTTTCCAGAAATAACTAATATATATAATATGCAAGTTGAAACTAATAAAGTGTTTAACAAAGTATTGTGTATTGTACCTGTTGTATGGAAATCTTTGAATTGAAGACGGGTATGAAGTCTCTGTCTTTTGGGATTATCAGGATTTTACTAATGACGGCTGGCTGGTTTAAGAGGGAGTTATTGACCAGTTTGTGGACTCGAATGCATTCATTAGTGCCCATGTGCATAAATCATAGCAGTACAGATCTCTAGACTCAATATTCTTGGGCTCGTGCCTGGTCTCTTGTTACTTCCAGCTGGCTGAGCACGAATGCCAAATGCTATCAGCTTTTCCAATAAAGCTTCCCCCCCCCAAAAAAAAAAATTCCCTCCAACATTATAATATTGGATTACATTGGGCAGAAGTTTTGCGTTCTGGTTACCTCGATGTTCAGGCCTGGTGTTGACTAGGATTTGATGAAGCTGAGAGTCACTTGAGCAACGAAATCCTTTTATGGTAGCTTCCTCTCTAATTACATCACAGAATTCCCACTGCAAAGTTCCTAACACCCACCCAACAAATTCTACCTTTAAGATTGTAAGATGGGGTCTGCCTCCACTAAAGCTGGCTTTACACGTTTGAAATCAAGGAATTATTACTTGTCACACTAACTCTATATGAGGCCAATAAAATGTTGGCGGAATTCAACAGGCTGGGTTGGTAGTGTGTGCTGTTGTCCAAGATCCTCTTACGATAGACCTGTGACTACGTTTTGCTTACATTATCAATCTGGGCTGGAGTTTAATTTTACTGTCCATTTGCATGTTTTATGCTACGTTACAGCAATGACCATATTTGTAACTGTCTAGTGAGCTTGGTGTAATTGTACACTGTCCTGCAATTGGTGGCCTTGAGAGAAGTATTGTTGGACATAAAATATTTCTCATACTGCCAGAGCTTCTGTGGTCTTAATGGCGTGAAATCTCATGTGTTCCATGACCACTGATCTCAACTCATGAACCAAGAATTTTTTTTTTTTTTAAATACAGGGTGTGGCTTTTGGTTTGTTTTTTGGTAACGGGGGAATCAAGTCAAATATTGTACAGTATAAAGCTGGGTTGAAATGGGTCCCATGTTGGTGGTTTTTTCATGTTGACCAGTTTGGGTTACTGATCTGGGCTGACTTTCCAAGAAGCTTTGGAGCAAAAGGTAAAGTGAGCATCATATTGAACATTCGTTCGCTCGCGCTCTCTTTTTACTAGCTGATATTCCCTGATATCAAGCCAAGGGAAGGCATAGCCTCTCTAAAGGGAAGTTGGAGAAGCAGCTTTGGGACCAAAAGGTCATTGGTTTGATTCCCTGGCCAAGCAGGAATAGCTGAAATGCCCTTCAGCAAGGCATCTAACCCCCACCTGCTCCCCAGGCTGCTTTGGGTATGTTATCCAGAGCGATGGACAAGAGCATCTGCTAAATACCTGTAATGGTTTTGGGAATCTGGTCCTGACTAATTTTCATGTATGCTCTCAAATATTTGAACCAAACTGTACTTGTCCTTAAGGTGGTACCCTTTAGCTTTTACAGAAAAAAGCTTTGAGTAAAGGTGGACCTTATGATCCAAGTATCTACTTTTGAGTTCTTTCTAAAGGTACAATATTCATGTTTCCTCATTAAAATCCCATCCCTTTGATGGTACCAACCAAGAAACTATGAAAACAAAAATGGAAATTACCTTTATTTCTGAGAGTGTAGGGTGATAAGGGTCAGGTTTTCAGCACCATGATGTCTGATGTTGGTTACTGTTTATTCAGGCTCAATCTGACCAGCTTGTTTATTCAAACTGGGATCTTGCAGCCTTGTAGTCCGATATGAAGCTTAAATTATATTTTGCAAACCAGAACTAACTGAATTTATTAGGAAATGTCGCAAGTAGCTACAAAAAAAAAAGTGTTTGAGTGGGATTAAAAAAAAATAGACCTGTGGACATCTCTTCCTGGGTAGTTTTGCTTAATGAGATCATTACAGTGCTGTGCACAAGTCTTAGACACGTGTAAAGAAATACTGTAGACAAAACGGCTTAAAAGATAAGGAAATGAAATGTTTCAATATTATAGTATTTTTTCCCCCAAATCAGGAAGCCACAATAAATGAAACAGTCAGTATTTGGTGTGAGACGACCCTTTGATTAAAAAAACAAGCCCAAACCTCCATGTCCAGTCCAGTGAGTGTAGTTTTATGTGGAAATGATCTGTAGGTTTTACTGAACATCTGACAGAACCAGCCACAGTTCTTCTGGACACTTTGACTGTCACACTCACTTCATTTTGCACCAAAACCCAGCAGCCTTCATTATGTTTTCTTTTTTTAATCTGAAATGTGCTCTATTATGGATGGAATATGCTGCTCAGATAACTTTTCTGTGCTGGAAAAACAAACGTTTGGAACTCTGAAGTGTTTTCCTTGACAATGTAGAAATCTATAACGACGTGTGTACGGGGAAGGGAAGGGAAGGGGTGCCAATACATTTGCACAGTAATGTGGCGCTGATGGTAGAAAACGCTCAGGAATTGTGAATTCTGAAACGAGGAAGCTACCAAAGAGGAATCTGATTCCTGGCCAAAAGCAGTGGTAGATCGCTGCTTGATCGTGATCATATTTCCTGCTGACTTTCCACCTGCCACTTCCTGTGGACGGGGCGTGTGGAGAGAGAGCAGGACGTCATGTTGGTGCGTGTGTGGATTTGCCTTAAATGTCTCTGTAACGTTGAGCTGCAGGAAATGAAGAAAGGATCGACCGAACGTGCTGTGAACGTCCTGGGCTGAGGGAGGGCGTGGCTTTTTTTTTTTAATTTTTAGTTTTTGGGTGATGACTAGTTAAATATTTGCGTTCGAGAACCATTTACATTCTTCAGGAGGCTGATGCAAATCTTTTCTTCCAACACACCCAAGTGTGGGAACTCGTGCGTGTTTGGCCTTTTAGCACCTGAGAGACGAGCCGTAAACTGAGAACGTTAACGTTGTTCAGTGATTTTTAAAGCAGCTTACCACCGGGGCTCGACTCAAAAAAGCTAATATGATCGGCAACAAAGACAGCCTCGACAAAGAATGCAAATCGCTTCTCGGAAACTTTGTATAATGCTAACACGCTGAATAAATTTGCATTCATTATGAGCGACGTTTGGGTATTTGTTCTGTTTAATTCGATTTTAATTCCATGTTCCATTCCCGCCTTTACTTCACGGACATGTTGGACCTACGTCTGAGAGAGTTTTCTATCCGAGATGTGTCTTTTCCTTATAAAACCTCCTGTATCTTGTTTTTCACTTTGAAATGAAAATGAATTTTTATATGTAAAGTTTATCAGTGATGAATAAATGGCTATAAGTGATGCTGTAAAATATTATATTGACACACCCCCCCCCCCCACAGTATTTTGATTCTGATGTCCTGAAACATTTCATTTGAAATGCAACGACCAGTTTTCTGTGTGTCTCCCACACCGGGAGTGATTTCTTACTGTATCCTGTTCTTTTTTTAAAAAAAACTTTGTAATAAAAAAAAAAGCATGAGAAATAAAAGTGAGGTTGTCGTTTCACTGCTGTGTGGTACGACTCGGTCATTTACATCAGCATTTGCTTTTCTGTTTGTATTATATGTCCACCCGACGTGGTGTTCTCTCTCTGTTGCATGCTGAGATGCTTTTCTGCTCACCACGGTTGTAAAGAGTGATGAGTTATTATATCCTTCCTGGCAAGAAAGCTCAAACCGGTCTGCGCTGAGAGTTTCCCAAAAGTATCGTAGCACAAAGATCATGATTAAATGGTAGAGCGAGCAGCATAATGAACTCTCCCTCTCCTAGTTAAGATGCTCTTAGCGTAAAGAGGCTTTTGGGGAAACCCGCTGCTGGCCGCTTCCCTCTGATGTCTCAACAAGGTGCTTGTTTACTTTCTACCCACAGAACTGTCGCTCACTCTGTTTTTTGCACCATTCTGTGAAAACCCCAATGTGCGTCCCTAATAAAGTGGCCAGTGAGTGTATTCTGTGAAGAATAAAAACACCAGGAGTGTGCAGTTCTGGGAAAATAATCAGTGACGGGATGCGGATGATGAAGCGTTTTATTCCTTTTATACGACAGCAATTTGCCAATGTTAGCATTTTTTACGCGTTTATAGTTACGTTTAACGTTAACACACGAAAGAATTTCCCGTTCTCGCTTACATTATAGTAGCTACAAACAGTCGTTCCTTCACCGGCCTCGCTCTCTTCTAACGAAGTTAATGCGACGAAAAAAAAGTTGCAACGTTAACACTTAGGTCTATTTAAATCTGTTTGTGAACGAGCTGTTACTATGGAAACGCTGACATGTCAGAACAAGCGCACTACTTGTACTATCAGAGCTGCTGTTCTGGAAAATGAATCAACGCCTTCTGACCAATCAGAATCCAACAGCACTGTGATGTAAATCCTATCGCAGACACAGGCGTATGCTAGTCAGCAGGCAAGCAAAAGTAACGTCTCGCGCGGTTTATTTAGCTATGCTGTAGCTAAGTTTCGCAGATGTTTATGTCGCACAATATCCTGAGTACAGGATTTATATGTAATTAGTATTAGTCGTGCTAACATAAGTGATCATTTCCGATCCGAGTCAGAAAGCGGACATCGCAGATCTACGCAAATTAGCAGGGGCTTTAAAATGGTCCATTGTTCCTGTACGGCGTGTTCCACATCCTGCGGCACTAGACAGTGAAGTGAACAGGGAGACGGTTTGTGACTGAAGCACGGAGTTCGTTATTCCGCAGAATAAAATGAGTGTCCGCGGAGGAGGAGAGAATGTGTGAGGAAGAACTATGTAGTTGATGTGTGTTATATGCATGTCTGGTTTTGTCCTTCACCCCCTCTCCTCCTCATGTCCCATAAACCTTTACTGCACTTTTATCTTCCATTATTCACCTCCCTCTCCCTCTCCCTCTCCCAGTCCAGGTTATGCTGCAGATAATTTGTTTTTTCTTTTCTGTCGTGCGTGTAATAATCCCTCGCTTCCGGCACTCCTTTACCTCCCCCTGTGTAATAATATCCCTCTCCTCTTCGTGTTGTTGCTCACAGCCCATATCTCACGTATCTTAGTCTCGTCCGGCTATTTCTCCGCTCATATTTTACCCTTTGAATCCCTCTCTCTCCTCCTTTCCTCCCATTGTTCCTCTTCTCGTTTCTCAGCAAACTTTCCACTTCTTCTTTGTCTCCCCTCTCTCCCTCCTCTCCTCTAAACCATCGTCACTGATTCCCATTGTCCCTGTCTTCCCTCGCAGTGCTCCCCTTATCTCTGTGTACTTGCCTTTCTTTTTATTCCTTTTCTCTTGTATCTGTGCATCCATCCATCACACTCTCTCTCTCTCGCAGGCTATGTATTATGTAACCCTGCTTTTGGGGGCGAGGCTGTTTGTTATGTAACCCGTCTCACTGGTGGAATACTAATGAAACACAGACAATAGAGAAATGAACATTCTCACTAGGAGCTCTGTGTGTGCAAGTAACTCAGTCTGAAGTAAAAAATAAATAAAACACACTGTGTCCTGGTATTCCAGTGAAATAATCAACAACAGGGTGCTGTGATGAGTCCGAGTTCCTGTCACCAGCCTGAAATGGATCATTTTCTCATAACGGCACGAGTTTTATTCCTCTGACACCACAGCAATGTGCCAACAATTATGATTATGGGGTTTTTTTTTTGTGTGTGTGTGTGTGTGTGTGTGTGTGTGTGTGTGTGTGTGTACCTTCTGTCCTTCGTTCACACACAGCTCCAGGTCACACGTTCCACCGACTGAGTGTGGTGTCATCAAGAACGTCCAATCACAAAGCAAATCCTCAAGCAAGGTCAATTCGTATAAAGTCCACTTTATTTACTGTACAGGACAAAATCTGACATTACGCAACACTGACTCCAAATAAAAATCAATCAATCAATCATGACACAACACGACAACAAACGGTTAAAATAATTTTCTTTTAAAAAAAAAAAGTCATATTTTAACAAAGAGGACTGCATTTGGACAAATTGATGCCTTAATGCTACATATCGAACGATCCGGTGTCGGAGATTCATCGCCTGCTGGACGATTTTCACCACAATTTTAAAATATATAGCTTGACCACAAAACTAAGCCATTCTTCGCCACACTGTTGTGTCGTGTTCTCGACGTAGATATAAATATAAAACACATTTCAGCACTGTAGAACATCAGTAAGGAGAAACAGTGATCGAAAACGGTTTAGATTCGTACGGGTCGTTTTAAAAGCGGAACTCGGAAGGATTTCTTGAGCACGTCGTTAAGCCTCAACGGAACGCCAAGTACAAGCACGCGACGCTTGCGTTGTGTATCTTTTTAAAACAGGAAGCAACGATGCTTCGTAGTGAAACCGCTACAGGAGTCGAGAGCATCACCGGACTCGGTTATAGTCGGAATTTCGCTCCATTTGATTTTCTGCGTCGACCCGAGATCATGACGAGGCCTTCCCCGAGCGTGCTTTTTTTTTTTAAGCTCCAAAGTAAACCAGATGAAATATCCGGCATCTATTATTGTTTATTAACGTTAAGAAGTGGAAGCTCATCATCGTTCTCCTGTTATTTCTATCCTTCAAAAAAAAAAAAAACCTAAAGTGAATCAAGTTTTAGACTATACATAGTTCTTTAGTATTAAAACCCCACCTCGATGTGCTCAGGGCAGTGTGTTGCGTTCTCTCACTCGCTCACAATTCCACATCCCACTCTGGAGCCCGATCACTTCCTGTTAGACGTCAAGTGCGCTACACGGAGTGTACAAGAATTCGCTCCATTCTTGATTGGTTATAATAAAGCTGAATTCTGAATTAACACTCATTCGACACGCTGTATGACCAAATGTTTGTGCGCCCCATGACCACGCATACCTGCTTTATGAATTTCCGTTCCTGCGGTTATAATAAGCTCCACTCTCCTTGTCTGTTCTCGTCTCTTCTGTAATGGCTTTCCACTCAATTTTGGGGCGTGGCTGTAGGAATTTGTGTTATATTACATTACGTTAATGCCATTTAGTAGACGCTCTTATCCAGAGCGACATACAACATACCCAGGGCAGCTTGGCGAGCAGTTGGGAGTTTGGTGCCTTGCTCGAGGGCACTTCAGCCATTCCTGCTGGTCCAGGGACTCAAACCAGTTACCTTTTGGTCCCAAATCTGCTTCTCTAACCTTTAGGCCATGGCTTCCCCAGTTGGATGAACAGGTGTTCATTCATCTCAGCAACAAGAGCATGACTGAGACCAGATGCTGATGTGGTGTAGTGGTTAGCACTGTCGCCTCACAGCAAGAAGGTTCTGGGTTTGAGCCCAGCGACCGACAGGGGCCTTTCTGTGTCTCCCCCACAGCCCAAAGACATGCAGTTAGGTTAACATGGGATAGCCTCGGGTTGAAGAGCCCAAGAGTGGCGGTGCGTCCGCAGCAGCTTTGCTCTCCTATGATGAACTGTACATTTGTGCAGTGACAATAACGGCATTCTGTTCTATTCAATGTTCAGATATTGAGGCTGATGAGGCTCCAGTTCCATTTCCAGTTCATCCCAAAGGTCTTGAGCTCAGTTGGGGTGGAGTTGAGTGAGGGCTGCTCTGTGCAGGATTACGTACGTCTCATCGATGTTGAGGCTGGTGATTTCTTGCATGTTTTTGACGTAGGTGAGTCGAGATCCTCCTCTCTTGCGTCGTATGGTCAATTCAGTTGGTCTTTGAAGCCAGTGTCCGAGGGTGCGTCACTGTCTTCCTAGGAGTATTTCTGCAAGGTTTCTCCTTTTGGTGGTATCCAGGACATATTCGTTGGCGATTCTATCAGTTCACTTGATGTTTAAGATACTACAAGAACAGCTGGTGGATTGTAATCCAAAGACGCTGTGTAAAATTGTGTGCTTCTAACTTTGTGTGGTAACAAGACCGTATATAAAAGTCATGGCCTAATGGTTAGAGAAGCAAGACCAAAAGGTCACCAGATTGATTCCCTGGACAAGCAGAAATGGCTGAAGTGCCCTTGAGCAACCCGCAACTGCTCCCCAGGCTGCTCTGGGTTTGATGTACATCGCTCTGGATAAGAGCGTCTGATAAATGCCTGGAAAGTAATGTAATGTAATACAGGGTCAGTCAAAATGATATTAACACTTATGGATTATTTTTTCTCCTGAATGTGTGGTGCGCTGTGATCGCTGATGGCGTAACTGGGCCCCGCTTTTGTGACACCCCGACGGCGACGTCAGACGTGCAGCTGTACGCCATTGATGAACTTCCGCTATAGATCCGATTGGTTACTACTATTTAAGTGTGAACATAATTTTGACTACGAGTGAGATGGTTGTGCGTTCACATACTTTTGACCATGCACACTGTTCTCTCTCTCGCTCTCTCTCAGTGCACTATGAATGAGGAAGCAGAAAAGCCATTTGGGGTCCAGCTTCAGAAAATCAATCAATCAATCAATCAATAACTAACATGGAGTTTATTTTACCTAATCAATAATTTTTTTTTTTTGAATAGACTCCATTGTTATTGCACGCTCGCTCTCTCGTCCTGAGCTGATTGGTCTGTACATCCCCACAGCACCCCCTATTGGAGAACCTAATTATCCCCCCCTTTAAAAATCATAACTCTTCTTAATAACTGTCCGAGATCAGAAGTAAATATGAATTACTCGGACTGTATTGCCCTCGTTTTCGGGTTAAAAACATAAAAAGTCCATTGCACTGGTCACGGTTTATGATGTAAAAAAAAAATCCCTGCACAACACCTCGATTATACTCTTCATCACATATACATGATACAGCTATAAATTAAATACAATATCTTGTTTATCAGATATATCATCAGTGTTATTCTACACATCACGAACAAGACGCAGAACAACAGACATCAGTTCGAAGCTGATTAATTATTCACTGTGGTGATGTAGAATTAATTTCGTAAAGGTGATGGAAGAAGAGGATTTCGAGGACTGGCGTATTTACAAAGATTTCATGCAAAACGTTTGAAAAACCACGTCCCGTTTCTTGTTTAACGGTAGCGGTGTGGAGGAAGTGGAAAAGAAGACGGTGTCGGATAAAGACTGCAGTCGTCAGTAAGAATAACAGTCCCTGCCTTAGTCTGAGAAAACACCACTGCCTGTCGAGCTGCCCGCGCGTGGAGAAGTGCGTTTAAAAAAAAAAAAAAACCCAACAACAACTGGCTTTTCTTATCTTACAGAACCAAAAACGCACGGTTCTTGGAAGAAGCTGGAGGTCAGTTATCACCCGCACACTCCGAAAGAATCGATCAGCTCCTCACACACCACCGTCAGGTCATGCTGGAGCATGAGCTTCACTCCAGAGGAGAAAGAAAAGGACACGGAACGTCTCTGAGCTCTCGTTAGTCCTTGTCTTCTCGTGTACGCGCGAAGAAACGCCAAAAACATTCATAAATTAAAAAAAAAAAAAAACTCCAATAAGAACCAGAAACTGAAGTAACAGATATTACAAGTCATCAGGTGATGCGTAGGATGTAATAACATGGTGACTAACACTATCAGCTCAGCAATAAACTCTAAAAGTGGGTCACGACAAGACAAACACAAAACAACCTCGCCTTCAGGAGGAGGAGCTCAGAAAGTAAAAAAAAAAAAAATTACGAGAATTACCCCTGGGGTTATTTTGTCAACCTGGTTAACGTTAGCTACCTGTCATAACCTGTCATGAGTCATATGAAGAGCAACGTGAGGGAAACGCAGAGCTTTCCAGTGTAAAGCTCTACTCGGTTTAAAATTGCCTCCGCTTTAGCACAGAACTCAGGAAGTCGATCAGAAAACGCTATCGGGGTTTTGGGTTGGTTTGGTCGCTCGTTATTAGTTGTGCCTCATGTTCTTGTGAAGATTTTACGCAACGACTTCTGCTGTCTGAAAAGTGAAACAAGAACGCTGATCTGGATGAAGGAGGGCTTTGATGAGCAACATGTTTCGAGATGAAACTCAACGGCAGTGTTTGCAGCTCCACTAGTCAATCACCTCTTGTGTGTTTTTTTTTTACACTAAACATGAACAAGTGGCTCTTGAGATCACCGTCCCCGCCCCGGTACGTCTCCTGAAGTTACCCATGATTCCTGTGTGAGCATTAGACAGAAAGTGGCTGTGCTGGGAGCTGATAACCTGCCGTGTGTCTTGGTGAGATCTGTCCTTACAGAGGGCCGTACTTGGCCTCGTAGAGAGCCATGATCTTCTTGCAGCGGCTGCAGTTCTTCCTGAGCTCGGCCACTTCCTGCCGCAGCGCCGCGTTTTCCCGCTCCAGGAAGCTGGCTCGCACGGCGATCTGGTTCTCCTTTAGGCGCCGCGCGTCCCGGGAACGCTTCGCCGCCAGGTTGTTCTTCTTCCTCCTCGACCAGTACTTCTCATCCTGTCAGCGAGAAAAAAGAAACAGGGAAGGAGTGAAATCTTTCTCAGACAAAAGAAAGAAACCCGAGATACCGCGACAACCTCCAGGTGTGTGTATAATACACAAACGAGCTTCACGTCAGAGCTGAGTTCAAGTTCCCTCCTGCAGTTTTTCTACTTCCTGATTACCCAATTTAAATAAATAAATAAATGAAAACCCCCAGACCCTGATCTGCTTTGTGAATAAATATGTACGCAGATGACTTTTGACCTCGAATCCATACTGACTGTCAGGAAGCAGCGCAGTTCAGAAAATCTAGGACGACCAGGAAGCTGAACACAGCTCATATCTTTATCCAGGGAACGAGAGCCAAACACAACAACCACCATCTGTCCAACACTCTCTGTAAACACGTCCAGATCGCAAACCAAATACGGTCCAAACACGTGCTGAAATCCAAAACTGAGGAAACTGGGGCATGGAACTCAAGAGAACACACACACACACACACACACACACACACACGCTGATTATCATCTCGAAAGACTTCACAGCTGCACGCTACACCTCCTCAATGAGAGGAAACTAGAAGGTAAACAGATGTTCACAGCACAACGGCTCTCGACCCGTCACGCCGAGTTATTCTGAAAAGCGCATAATGAACTACAACTAATTAATATTCATATTAATATTCATGTTGATGCCACTAAATAACGACAGGTTTGTTGGTTATAATCATGTGCTTGTTTGTGACTGATGATAAATCAGTGAATAAGGAGCTGAAGTATTGTATACGCTCCCCGGCCACTTTATTAGGAACACCCAGGATGTGGGGGGGACGGGGACGGTGTGACTTTCTTTCTTTCTTTCTTTTTTTTCACTGGGGCGTGGGTGGCGGTTTGAACCAGATGGAATGAACTGGTTTGAGTCTTTCAGAAACCGTCTATAGGAGTTTACACAGACGGAATGGTGCGACAAACAAAAAACAACCATCGAGTGAGTGAGAGTTCTGTGGGCGGGAAGTAAACAAACGCCTTGCTGATAAGAGCGCTCGGAGGAAAACAGATAGACTGGTTCAGGAAGGATAAACTAACTCATATAAATCACTCTTTATAACCGTGGTGAGCAGAAAAGCATCTCAGCATGCGACAGAGAGAGAAGAACACATCGGGTTCCACTCCTGCAGCCAAGAACGGGGATCTTAGAATCAACATGTTCCTATTAAAGTGGCCGGTGAGCGTGTACTAGAGCTCGGTGCTAGTCGTACTAAAGCAGTGAGTATCTCCGTTCTGCTCTGGTGAATCAGTGTCCAGAACATGTTTAGGAAGCGTTAGAAAAGCACCTTGGCGTCCTCGGGAATGAACACCTTCTTGGCCTTCTTGATCATAGGCTGCGGTTTGAGCTCGTCCTCGGTGAAGCGGTGTTTGCGCGGGTTGAACAGCTCTCCTCCTGGAATGCTGGACAGCACCAGGTCCGCTGGGTCCGGCTGGAAGTTTATGCTCACCTCGATCTCCTCCGGGTTGACAGGAGATGGCGTGGCGCGCTCGGGTTTAACGTTGGGCTCTAGAGCACACGGCACCATCTTAATGATCACAGCTTTACGTTTGTTAACATTCCTGAGGTCTCATTTATGGCACAGATTTGTAAAGAATCATGTGTGTGTGTTCACCTGTGGCATTCTCTGTCACCTGCAGCTCACTCTCACACCCCTTGTCTTCTCCTTTAATCTTCTGCGCCTCTGCGGCTTTTTCCGTCTCCGTGGGCAGCTGTGGGACGACCGCAGAGACTTCTGGGACCGCGGGGGAACCCTGAGCCTCCTGCTCCAGGCTCTTGTGCAGCTCCTCCTCCAGAGCTGCAGGAATTTGGTTCTCCAGCAGGAACTCGTCCAGGTCCATGTACTCCAGGTGGAAGTTCTCGCCGTCGTACGGGATGGTCTTGTCCCAGATTGTGGGAGTGAGCGAGGCTGAAACTCCGCCCGCACTGCCGCCAGATCCGCCACCGCCACCATCTCCACAAGCCTCCCCGTCACTGACGGAGCCCAGCTTCTCCTTCTCTAT
>JAODVO010000015.1:3173483-3183720 GCA_025400055.1 Notarius lentiginosus
GTAAAGCTGTGATGCGCTCGACTGTCAGAGCTGCTGTTAAAGAAAATGAATCAACACTTTCTGACCAATCAGAATCCAGAACTCATTTGCAATGCGGTGCTAGCAGTTAAACAAATTAGCAAGTCGAGTATTAGCGACTAAAAACGCACCCGTTTGGAAAAGGAAAGGAAAATCAAATCGAGCCGTAGCGTTTGGGACACAGCCAGCGTGCGAGTTTGAGACGAAGCCTTACCGGAGCTTGCTCTTGAGTGAGGAGACCTCGCGGTTCATGGCGTCGGCCGACTCGGTGGCGTCCTCCAGCTCTCTCTGCAGTTTCCTGCGGTTGGCGTTGGCTCTCTGCGCCTCCTCCTCGGCCTCCTCCAACTGCCTCTTCAGCTGCTTCATACGGCTGTTCAGCTTCTCCACCTGCAGCAGGACGAAGCGCTGCTCATGAGCCACACAGCTGATGTTTAACGCAACGGTTATTCGCACACTCGCACTAATAACGCCCTCAGTATGGGAAGTGTGTGAGATCTACAGGGTCCGACCTGGTCTTTGTACTGGTCAGCGTTACGTCTCTCATCATCCACCTGCAGAACCACTTCCTTCAGCTTCTTCTCTGAACGACGCACCATTTTGGTGGCTGTCTGCCTCTCTCTAAACATACACGTTAAAAAAAGCAGCTCGTTAGCCACAGCTAGCGCTCGGTCATGAGGAAATTCTTGGGTCGTGTGATGATCTGACCTGGTCTCGATATCCAGCTGCTCTTCGAGCTGTGCGATTTTGGCCTCCAGGGCGGAGATAGAGGCCTTGTATTTGCTCTTCACCGCTCCTTCCAGCTCGGTCAGCTTCAGCTTCAGCTCCTTGTTCTGGCGCTCGAGCTGCGAGCGCGACCCCTCCAGGCGCTGGCTGGTGCTGCGCTCGGCCGTCAGCTCCACGTTGATCTGGTCCGTCTGAGAGAGACAAAGCGAGATGGAGGGCGAGTCAGTGGCTGAAGAATGGATTGAGGTTGAGGAGAAGACAGGGCTCACACTAAAGACGACTGTTTTTAAAACATCCAAAATGGCTGCCAGGTTCTCTACAGATGGACACGCTGAGCGCATCAGGCGAAGCGGAGAATCGGCGGCTCACCTGCAGCATGGTTCTCTTGAGGCGATCGTTGACCAGCTCGGTGTTGTTCTGTTCCTCCTCGAGCTCCTCCTCCAGCTGAGCGATACGAGCCTCCAGCCGCCGCTTCTCCTCCAACGTCAGAGCGCTGAGAGAGAGAGAGACAGACACATTTCTTCTTTATTACCAGAGCACACCTTACACGGCTCCTCTAACTGGGTTTGTGTCACTTCTCGCACACTCAGACCTTCATCAGGCAGAAATTATACAAGTAGAGAAGTGTAGATCATAAACACACTGAAGGAAACCGACTCAAAACAAGTTTTACAGATAACATTTCCACGCCTGTGTGCGCACGCATATACGCTTACTTCTTGCTGTTCTGGTTGTTGATCTCGTCCTGTAGCTCGTCTCTCTCCTGCTGAGCCTGTCTCTTTGCTCGCTCCGCCGCAGCCAGCTCCTACACACACACACACACGATGTGTATTTTTGTTTGTGTGCGTGTGTGTGTGTGCGCGCGTGTGTGTGAGTGAGAGATTGCGTACCTCCTGCAGTTGGATCATGTCTGCCTCCATGCTCTTGACCTTCTTCTCATTCTCTTTGCTCTGTGCCAGAATCTCTTCTCTGGAGAGACGCGTGTCATCCAGCTCCCGCAGCAGGTCCTTCATCTGAGCCTACACACACACACACGACCTCCATCCATCAATCATCTGTACAGGTGAGCTGGATCCTATCCCAGCTGACTCTGAGTGACAGGCGGGGTTCACCCTGGGCAACTTGCCAGATCAGATCGTCGCGGGACTGACACATCGAGACAACCATTCACACCTACGCTCAATTTAGAGTCACCAGTTAACCTAACCCACATGTCTTTGGACTGTGGGGGAAACCGGAGCACCCGGAGGAAACCCACGGGGAGAACATGGAAACTCCACACAGATAAACCCCCGTCAGCCGCTGGGATCGAACCCAGAACCTTTCTGCTGTGAGGTGACTGTGCGAACCACTACACCACCGTGTCGCCCTCACCCAAGAGCTGCAGGAAATATTGCTGTATGACTGGCTATAAATACAGATATGAAAGTTCTTGATGGACAGCACATTGATTCACTGCATGTCCTTTCCTTTCAAAGCTCTCTTCCTTTCTGCACAAGTGCACTTCTACCATTCCTGTCTCTCCGCTACAGCGTCCTTCCACCGTATCTCTGCATCTAAGAAATGAGCGACTGATCCTTCTAGAACCTTCTGCCAGTTCACCACAAAACAGTGCTGTGCTTAGACCAGGGCTCGGCAACCTTTAGCATTAAGAGAGCCATCTGGGGCCGTTTCCCACCGGATTAAAAGCCACTCGGCCACAAAACCTACTTGACCACGAAATTGAAAGCAACACTCCATATATCGTTTCCTTAAAGTTGTGCTTCATATATGAACTACAGTGTGTTGCTTTTATGAAATTAATAAACTAGAAACAGAGACTTATTTTCCATTTTTAACCACGCAAAACACCAAATTCTTTTGAACTCTGAAAGGAAAAAAATCAGGCATTTAAAGTTTTCTTCAACTAAAATATCACTCAGCGCAGGCCTGCGAGTCCTTCCCTTATTTGAGGATTTTTTTCTTTTTAAACCTCAAAGAAATTTTCACACACCGACACTAAAAATATCATACAGCTGCAGCATAAAGAGAAAACAATAAGTCCCAGTTTATGTTATTCTGATCGATTATTTCAGTTCCTTAATTTCCTCACGTGGCGTACACGTGATTTCTGCGCCTGAACTTCACGGCACAGCGTATCCGTATCGGGGTCGTAAGACGTCACTGTGATTTTCAGGCGGGATTGCAAGCTCTCATTTGCGAGGCGCGAGCGAGGTTTACTTTTGGTGTGCAGGTCGTCGTCGACGTGTTTATTTCTTTGGTTTTTAAACAATCCGACACAGCTTCACAGATGTCCTCCCCCCGTGTCTGGCCTTTGAGCGGGATTACCTCGGATTTCTTCCTGTGGCCCAGCAGAGCTCGCATATCTGCATAACGGCACTATTTGCTCAATACCGCCGACATCTTTTGACTCATCACAGGCAAGCTGGAGCGGAATTAATGTCCGTGATTTGTTGACTGGTGATGTTTGCTGCCATTTTAATGGTCCCGTCCTTGGAGAGAGAGGCATATCTTTAATTTCCTGAATAATTTCACTTGCTTTTGAAGTCTGAGAATAGATGCTCTGATATCTTTATGAACGATTCTTTTATATAGTCCCCGTCTGTGAACGGCTTGCCGTGCCGGGCTCTCTCTCGGGCTGCCACAAAGCTAGCAGAATTACGCGAATTCGCAGAGTTCATCCAAAAATAGTTTTACTCTGATCAGCTTTCCGCAGCAGTTCCGAAATTGCTCTTCTTCGCTCATCAACTGGATATTTGCCAGCAAAGGCAGTGCGTTTATTCTGGAAGTTGGATTTCTCTCACCACATATTAGGTGAGAAACCAATTTTATCAGCAGTGAAGGCAAATTCGTCCGTCCATGACGCATTAAACGTTCTATTTTTGTCAGAAACTTTTCTCTTCTTAGAGTTATCCATTGCGAGCTTACCGGGGTCAAAATAAGTCACTGTGTTACGACACGTCACCCCGGGGCGTCTGGCTCACCCTGCCTCGAAGCTGACGATCGCCTGAACTCGCCGGGAACCTTCACCGGCTCGTAACAGCAGACTCAAACGAGTTCTGATAACCTAGGGGTGCATCTTGCTAACCCCCGCCACGTAGCAAATCTGTACAGCTGAGGGGTAGGTGGCAAACTAAGGGAGTGCGGGGCGACCACCACGCCGTTCCCTCCTCACGCCACACTCGGGCGGCGCACACAGGTCTTGCGCCACTACGCAGCCGATTCAAACTGCATTTCGTACAACTTGTCTGGCAGCAACAGGACGTGACGCATATTTTGATCGAAAAAATTATAAAACAAGTTTTATTTTAATGTCACAAGAACACCTCAAAGATATAACTATTACAACGAAATAAACCTAAAGAAATAAAATAAAAATCAATTATTTATTTACATTATTTTTTTCCCCCCCAAAACGAGCTCGCCCTCTCAAAGCCACAGCAGAGGGATGAAAGAGCCGCGGGTTGCCGAGCGCTGGATTAGACTGACCGGCCATCTGGCAAACACGCAACATGTCCCACCCAATGCAGCTCGTTTCTGACAAGGACGTCTCCAAATTTAGCACGCTCTAGAACTTGATTTGTAACGTAATATGGTCATCCCATTTCATCTTGAGAATGGATCCAAGATGCCGTTACTGGATGGTTCTGAGATTTTTGATTTGCTGATGGTGTAAAGTCCAAGTTTCACTTCTGTACACCACCACTGGAATAACACACTGGTTGTACACATCAAGACTGGTTTCTGTTGCTACACACACGCCAAACGGAAGAGCAAACCACACCTGATAGAAGAACCAGAGCTGATGGCAAGAACCTTCAAGGTCAAGAGTAAAGAAGTTGGCTGTTGGTGCAAACGGTTACCCTCACTCAGGATCTTTCTACTTTATTCTAATGTTTTCAGGACGCTATTCCTCCCTCGGTTTTCAACCAATCACCACCAAATTCCACATGAATACCTCCGGGCTGAATTAAGTTGCTATGACTTTTGGTACTGATCTGGATCACTGAACCGGAATGAGCCATGAAAAACAGGATTTTTGTTTTTTCAAATCACTTAATTGTTAATTTTCATGATTTTTTCAATCAGGTTTTTTTTTTGGGTTCAGGGCGCAACGTTTCCTCACCAAGTGTCATTCTCCATCTCTCACTGTCGCTGGTCTATAGGGTATGGTGACCAGACTTCCCAGTTTGTAATAGCTAGCACAAATTACTCTTACTTTACTCACAGTCTATTATTATTATTATTGTGCGTGTGATCTGTACGATGTCAGAGTTTGACTCGATGATGTTTACCTGCAGTTTCTTGAGCTGTTTCAGAGCATCGTCTCGGTTCTTGTTGGCCAGGTCGATGGCTGCCTCCAGCTCCTTCAGGTCCAGCTCCATCTTCTTACGCGCTGCCACGGCAACAGAGCGCTGCTTCCTCTCGTCTTCCAGCTCCATCTCCATCTCACGCACCTAACAGCAGAGTGTATTACCCACAATGCACCACACACACACACACCTGTCATAACCCATCATCAGTGGTGTGTTTGGTGAGCGTGTACCTGTTTGATGAGCTGTCTCTTCTTCTCCTCTCCCATCTCGTCTCGGCCGGCCAGGTCTCTCTCGTACTGAGCCTTCATGGCCTGCATGTTGACCTCCAGTCTCAGCTTGGCGTCCTCTGTGGCCTGCAGCTCGTCCTCCAGCTCCTCCAGCTGTGTGCGCATCTCCTCCAGCTGCTGCTCCATGCCACGCTTCGACTTCTCCAGCTCGTGCACCTGAGGGGAGGGACGAGGGAGACGGAGCCTCTGTGACCTGACTGAGTTTATTAGGTTACGGTCAGATAGAACCGGTACACCATCGTCTGGATCTTACGCTCTTGCCGACGTCGTCCTTGGAGGAGACGAGGTCCTCCATCTCCACCCGGAGAGACTTGTTGGCTCGGTCCAGTTCGTTCTTCATGTCCGATATGGTCTCGAGTTCACGGGTCAGAGCGAGAGCACGCGTCTCCTTCTCACGAGCCTCAGCTTCAGCCCGGTCACGCTCCTCAGCATAGCGCGCAGAGATAGCCTTCTCCTCCGCCAACATCTACACACACACACACACACAGGATACAGCAAAATATGAACCTTCCTCTCTTTCTCCATCTCGGTCTTTTTAAATCTCCATCAATCTCTCCTGGCTGTGCGTCCGTCTCCCCTCACACCTAAAAATCATTCTGACCGTTGAGTAAAACACATCAGGACTAAATCACAGAGATGATCCAGCTGTTCAGAAACTGAAGTGAAGAATGGAGAAGTCTTGGACTTCTCTCTCACACACCTGGTCAAACTTCTTCTGCTTCTTCTCCAGATTGGAGACGATCTGCCTCAGATGGTCCTGGTCGACCAGCAGGTCATCCAGCTCCTGCTGCAGGCGAGTCTTGGTCTTGTCCAGTTTGTCGTAGGCCAGGTTCTTCTCTTCCAAACGCTGACCGACAGCCTCCAGGTCACGCTGCAGACGCTTCTTCCCTTCCTCTGCACTCTCCAGAGAACCTGCCTCCTGCTCCATCTTCTTCTTCATGTCAGTCAGCTGGAGACACAGAACAAGTTCATGCTAAACCTTCACCAGGGGACTGCGTTTATTTACAGGACGGGTATTTCATTTAAACACGACCAAAAGCCTTCACAAGCAGCAGTGAGCAGGTAATCAGGGCCAGTTTTAATATTTATATTAGCGTTCGGGGTTTTAGTGAAGTGTAAATTCCCTGTGTGCATGTGTGTACCTGGCTCTGAGCTACGATCAACTGTTTCTCGACGTTCCTCTTGGCCTCCTCCTCTTCCTCCAGCTGTTCTCTCAGGCTGTTCTGTTCATCCTCCAGCTGCCTCATCTTTGTGCCGATAGACAGTTTCTGACGAGTTTCTTCCTGGAGCAGCTCCTACACATGCGCACGCGCACACAGTTACAAATCTCACTGGAGACACTGATATGAGACACATTTCCTCCTCAAATGACACTCAGGATCAAAACAGAAGTGCGGTGAACAGGTAAAGGGGTGTGTGAGAGTGAGAGAGAACCCATACCTGGACATCCTGCAGTTGAGACTCCACAGCTGAGCAGTCTTTGGTTGCTTTGATGGATTTTCCTTCCACTTCACTCAGCACGCAGTTGACGTTATCGAGCTCCGTCTACAGAAAACACCAACAGCAGATCAGCGCGGGTTAAAACTCATCACTGACTGACAATTTTTAAAGGAAAAGGCTAAAATTTAAATACATGGCTCTGGCTGGGAACGTTTCACTAAGTTAGTGTCCATGAAGGTGAAGGTCTTCTACCGTTTCAGGATCTAATTAATAGTCGTGTGTGTGAGAGAGAGACACACAGACAGGCTGTGAGCGCTGTGTACCTGTAGCTTAGACACTTTCTCCACCAGCTCCGTTCTCTGCTTCTCGCTCTCCGCGTGTTTGATCTGCAGCTCCTGCACCTGAGCCTCGGCTTTCTTCCTGCGGTGCTCCGACTCGCCCTTACCCTGCATCAGCGCCTGCAGCTCGATCTGCAGCTCGTTACGCTCAGACTCCAGACTCTGCTTCATCTTCTCCACTGACGCCTTGTTCTACACACACACGCACGCATTAGGAATAATCAGTGTGTGAACAGAAATCTCTGCATATATTTCATCTACGGTCTTCATGCAGTTCCACTCATTCATATCCAGTGTAAAGTGACAGAAGAGAAGAGAAGTGTGTGCGTGTTCTTGTTCGTTACCCTCTTGGACTGCTCCAGCTGCTCATTGAGCTCATCAAAAGCCTGGCTATGTTTCTGTCTCATCTCCAAAACAACCTGCTCGTGGGTTTTAGCTTCATCCTCCAGACTCCTCTTCAGCTGAGTCACCTCCGTCTCACGCTTCGTCCTGACACACGCACACACAAATGAGTAGTGCCGTTTCTACAGTTTGCATCCACTGTTGGAGCTGTAACACACTGAACAGCCACCGCCTAGGATTCCAGATCGGCCATTTTGGATCCAACCCCATTAGCTGAGCACTACCCAAGCTTATACGGGACATTAAAATAAAATACAAAGTCCATTCATGGACATTTCATGTTGGATGCAATCCCATTACCTGTGCTGGAATTCCAGTGCAAAGAGCCAGCCATTTTGGATCCAACCCCATTACCCATATTATAATCCCAGTCGTCAGCCATTTTGGATCTAAACCCATTATACCCATGTTACAATCCCATCTCCAGTCGTCAGCCATTTTGGATCTAACCAAAACCCATATTATAATCCCAGTCATCAGCCATTTTGGATCTAACCCCAGCACACCCATGTTATAATCCCATCTCCAGTCGTCAGCCATTTTGGATCTAACCCCAGCACACCCATGTTATAATCCCATCTCCAGTCATCAGCCATTTTGGATCTAACCCCATTACCCATATTATAATCCCAGTTCCAGTGGTCAGCCATTTTGGCTCTGCAGCAGTACCTGAGTGCCTCCTGAGCAGCAGTGGTGTCCAGTGTGTCCTCCAGCTCAGTCTTCAGGGCCTCGAGCTCCTCGCCTAGGTCACGGCGGTATTTCTCGGCCTTGGCGCGAGCGGCTCGTTCCAGCTCCAGGTCCTCCAGCAGCTCACTCAGCTGAGCCTCCAGTTCACGGATCTTCTTTTGGGCCAGGTTCTTCTGCGCCGCCTCTTCCTCGATCCTGCAGAGAGGAAAGAATGATCAGATGCTTTCATTTAATCAAAGTCCACATTTCATTCTGCATTCACAGAAACGAATTATTTCAGGAAACTATGAAAATTATACTTTTGTGACCACCACCAGGTGTAGAACGATTCACCCAATTCACGAATCATTTCTATTCAGGATTCGATTTCCTTTTCATGTACACGAACACAGTGAAGTGTTTCAACCGCGACAAGAAGCAGGAAAACGAGCTGCTTTTGATGATACAAATGAGATCCTACTAAACGAGCGGTTTCAGCTCGGACCTGGCCAGTGCGTCCTGCAGCTCCTCCTCCTTCTTAGCGAGTTGAGCTCGAAGCTCGGCGATCTGGGCCTGGAGCTCAGCGATCTGATCGTGAAGCTCGGTGGAGTCTCCTTCCAACTTCCTGCGGTTCTTCTCCAGCTCCTGCCTCATTTTCTCCTCCCGGCGTAGACGATCTAACACACATACGGTCAGTTTACTACACATGGAAAGAAATGACCTGAGAACTAAACCCGAGAGTGAAAATGACCATCTAACTCACATATGAATAAAAGAGAAACAAAAACGCCGTAGACGAGGAATGTTAATTATACACATTTATGAGAATGCGTGTTTACTCCATGTAGGAAGGGGTGCAGTTATTTATCTGCCTAGATACAGAATTCTGATTTTCTTAATGACCATAAAATGGTGTTTCTGTCGACATCGATTGCATGAAAAGATCCATCTTGGTTTTCTAGAATGGAAAGCAACCATATTTTCCGCAATTTGATTTTTGTGCTTAAAAGGTATGACGCCAAAGCCTGGTTACCACGCTGCGGTGAACAGACGAATCACTTGAAGCATTAAAAATCAAAATGCTGCTCATGGAGCCTCGGTCTACATCTGTGCCTTCCTGATTAGGAGCACATTTCTGAACCCTGGACCTCTGATCTAAATCACAGGTTCTATGACTCGGACAAGAACACTTCATTCAGATCCACATCAACCAAGTTCTTATTTCACAATAGACAAGACTTGATCCATGTTGGGTTCAGCAGTGTATCTGTCCAAGCTCATACCTTCCAGATCGGTGATCATGGCCTCGTGTTTGTTCTTCAGCTTCTGCAGGCTCTTGGATTTCTCCTCCTCCTCGGCCAGGTTGGTGGTGAACTCGCTGATCCTCTCCTCCAACAGCTTCTTCTCCTGTTAAACCAACACAATGATGACCAGTTTAGAAACATGGAGCATCACCGGCTCTTACAGTACAGCGCTGCGGATTCCTCGGTTCTGATTGGTTAGGTGGTGTCGATTCATCGACAGTTATGCAGCTGAAAATGCACTCTATCGTTTCTATAGTAGGGGCATTCCCAGAAAATATGACAAATTCAGTTTTAAACATGTTTTTTTTTTTTCTCTAAAACCATTGACCCTGGCCTTTATTTAAAAAAAAAATTCTTAAAATAAATGTAACAGAGCAGGTTAAAAAAAAAAAAAACGAACTTGTTTGCATTTGCAAACATTTTATTTAGCCTAAATGTCATTACCGTCATGTGTCTAAATGAGAATTCGTGACATTTAAATGATAAAAATTCCTTCATTTTATTTAAATTTTCACTTTTCTTTCTGAAATATTACCTCCAATACCTTCACTTTTTATTGTGGAAAAAATCATGATCTTTGCTTCAATGGTTTTTGGTGTCGAGTCTAAAATATATGCACAAGAATGTGTACCTTCTTGATGTCTTGACCGTTACCCAAATGGTAAAATCATGCTGTAACTCAGGGCTTTGACAGCAGGGGGCAGTGCAGCTACAGGCTCGTTTTTAATCTATAGCGGTTTAGT
>JAODVO010000015.1:3412090-3425333 GCA_025400055.1 Notarius lentiginosus
GTGGAAACTGCTCATTAGGGATTGATTAATTACTCCATATCTTCATTATTAATTGCAATTATGCAAATTTGGGTAGATGCTATATGCACCCCAGGCAGATCGACCTTCCTGCCAAAAAGAATAAAAATCGGTGAAGAATTGAGAGAGAAGAACTCATGAAATGTGAACAATGCCAGATGGACGGACAACATATGATGGCATAAACTCATCACCTGTCAGCCGGATTGACTAATAACGCAGCTTGTTGCTGAGAAACCACAAACTCCCAAGTCCTGTTATAAAGCGCTGACACTGGAGACTCCTTCCATCTCCTGACAGTGATATGAAAACAGCACCGTATTCGTCTTAGATTACACGAAAGGTTTGTTGTGAACGAGTGGTTACTATAGAGATGATGATGTATCAGAATGAACGCATTGACACAAAAACCTGCACTCCTTTACGATAATTAAATCAACACCTTTTCTTCTGACCAATAAGGAGGCAGAATTCAAGAGTGCTGTTAAATATATAAAAGGCAATTAAATTTTTTTTAGAAAGAGGTTACATTTGTTTGTTTCTGTGATTACTCCTGTCTTTATCTTCTGGCGTTTTTTGTGAATCGTCATCTCCACTTCTTGAGCAACGCTCTAAAGACTTCCGTTCTCAGATGGCATCTGTATCTGTGTGAAGTCTTGCCAGTTTTATGTCCTTACAAATCCTCCAAGCACTGTGTCATTGTGCTGTTGGTGGTTTGCACGTCATTGTGCGTTGTTGTGGATATGAGCACTGACCTAATGACCGGCTGTATACAGAAATGTAGCTGTTGAAGGTGAAGTGAAGGTGAAATAAAACATCCTGATGTAAGCTGTAGCTCAGCTTGTGATTGTCACAGTAACAAAGCTGTGAGAAGGATAACTGTTAGAACGAAAGAAACAATATATCTGTCATCTGTGTTGCACTGAACATCTCACAGCCACATAGAAACTGTTTACACACACACACACACCTGGCAAGTTAATCAAGATTTGGAGCAAAAAAAAAAGTCCGGAAACGTGGCCCGCTAACGCTCTGCTTTATTTCTTTTTTATCCTAGACATCTGTTCTGTCTTTCCTCCTCCTGCCTCTTTAAGAAAAATGCCTCGCTCTTTTCTGGTCAAGAGCAAGAGGGTGGGGTCTCATTCATCACGCTCCGCCCACTCCCACACCTACCACGCTGACAGTCAACTCAGAGCCGCGTACGGGTCCAACAGGAGCAACTCACCTGAAGCACTCGAGGTCAGCACAAAACTCCCATCAGCTCCCAGTTACCCCACCTCTCACCGGGTTGCCATGGAAACCAGCCCAAACTCCGCCTCCCAGGTTGAGGACTGGGGTCTCTGGAGAACAGGTAAACTACAGGGTCTCTGATCAGATGGCTTCCGATCAAAATAACAGATTGGACTGGGTTTCCAGATCCTCTTGGGTGGAGCTCTGAGATTTTGATTCAGCTATTTATTAAAGATGACGGAACGTCAAAGCTGAGGAGGATTTAGATGAGAGGATGATGGGATTAGGGGATGAGGGGATGAGTCAGTAATGCTGCTCCTGGCTGACACCTCGTTGTATGTGTCCCTGTAGATAAGGAGGCGGGTGAGAGTGAGCACCCCCTGGTGTCCACTCCGGTGTGGGTGCCGCCCCTGAGCCACACCCCCAGCTCTCACAGGGAGCAGGAACTGGAGCGACTGGTGCAGGTGCTGCTGAGCCACAGACTGCAAGACAACTCCAACACTCCACTGTGCGAATGTCCACTCTGTGAGAAAGTGAGAACCACTCTACACAACTCTGTACAACTACAAAAGTTTACACAGCAGTGTACAACTCAACACAACTCTGTACAAAAACAAAACTCTACACAATTCTGTACAACAGTGCACAACCCTACCCAACTCTGTACAAAAACAAAAATCTATACAACTCTAAACAACAGTGTACAACTCAACAACTCTGTACATCTACAAAACTCTACACAACTCTGTACAACAGTGTACAACTATGAAATTCGACACAACTGTATACAACTCTACACAACCGTATACAACTCTACACAACTCTACACAATTCTGTCCAACTACAATTCTCAACCCAACTCTGTATAACTCTACACAATTTTGTACAGCAGAAACTCTACAACTCAACACCTCCCTTTGCAACTCAACACATCTCTACAACTGTACAAAACTATGTGCAACTCCCTCACAATTATGTACAACTACACAACTCTACACAATGCTGCATAATTCTACAAAGCATTATTTAATTCTACACAATTATGTACAACTACAAAATTCTACAAAACTCAACACAACTCTACACAACAGTGTACATCTCTACACAATTCTGTACAACTACAAAACTCAACACAATGTCATACAACTCTACACAATTATACACAGATCAAGACAACTATGTACAAGTCTACACAATTGAGGACAACTCTACACAAGTCTAAACAATGCAACACAGATCAAACAACTACACACAACTCTACACAATTCAACACAGCTCAACACAATCCTTTACAACTCTTCAGAACGCCATAAAACTGTACGCAACACTGCACAACTCTCCACAATCTGTACGACTCTGCACAATTATACACAACTCTTCACAACTCTACAGAACCCTACACAACTCTATGCTTATAACTCAGGCTTTAAAATTATTTCTCTCTTTTCAGCAATTTTTAGAATTCTTGTGAACTTTTCACAATTCTTTCCTTCAGAACTTCAGAAAGTGTTTGGAGAATCTTTAGAATTCTTCAAAAAAAAATCGGTTTAACTTTATTTTTAAAAGATTCCACAGTTACTTTAGAACTTTTCAGCAAATTGTTAGAATTTCTTTAGAATTAAAAACTTTTTCAGATTTCATTACATCTTACTAGAACTCTTCACAACTTTTACCAACACGTTGGCCTTTGATCTTCCCCAAACTGTTGTTTAGGCCACTTTAGAATTGTTGAAGTTCATCAAAGCTTTTCAGATGTTTTCTCTGATCCATGATGACCCAGTAGAAAGCTTTCCCAAGCCTTTGGCTTTAACTTTAATAAAGAATTGTGTTTGATGTCCTCGGCGTGTCTCAGGTGCTGTCCTCAGCCGTGGGTTTAGTGACTCATCTGCGCAGGTCTCACATCAACAGAACTGCTGTTTCCCTGACTGGGTTTGGTTTCAACACACAGCATCATGGGCTGCGACCTCCTGCTAGCCTCTATGGCAGGGCTAAAGTAAGGCACACCTGTGGATGTGTGTTGTAGTCATATGATGTTAGGATGTGAATCTTTCCAGAATTAGCAAGGTCTGTTAGCTTAAAGAATGGCTGTGTGTGTGTGTGTGTGTGTCAGGAACGCAGTTTTGTCTGTAAGGTGTGTGGAAAGGTGTTTAAACGCTCATCGACTCTCTCCACTCACCTGCTGATCCACTCCGACACTCGGCCTTACCCCTGTCAATACTGCGGCAAGAGATTCCACCAGAAATCTGACATGAAGAAACACACCTTCATACACACTGGTAAGACATACACACACACACACACACACACACACACACACAATGTCGCTAGCTAATGTGTTTACAGAAAATTTGCTAACTATTTGCACAGGAAATTGTCTAGCTACCTTAGCTGCCTTGTAAATAAAGCTAACAAGTATTAAAGATAATTCTGACACAAGCTAACTTTGTTATCAGAGTAAATGGACTCACTAGTTTGACTAAATAGTTGACTAGAACTGTTTAAGTAATCAAGACAATACAGGCACAAAATAAAAAAAAAATAGCTAGGTAATATTTCCACTGAAAGTTGTCTGGATAACTTCTCTAGTAACTCTTCACAAATTAATGGACACAAATTAAATGAAGCTAATGTTTCTTCAAGCATTCAAGACAACAGGAGCACAAACCTATGTAGCTAATGTTTCCAGAGCAAAGTGGCTAACTAACTTAGCTCGTGATTCTTCTTTTTAATGCTTCTTAATAACTCTTTCTAGTTACTTTAGCTGTCTAGCTAATGATACATCACAGGCACAAGCTAGCATAACATACCTCATGTTTCCAAGGAAAACTAGCTAGCTAACTTAGCTAATGAGTCTTTCAGGAGCGCTCCAGACACTGTCAGGTTAGGCTACAGTTTGCACAGAAAACTGCCTGGCTAACTCAGCTAGCTAGCAAACGTAGTCAATACTTATAATTCTCTAGTCAATCACAATAATCACATAAAATTTACCGTAGCTGAAAATTAGATAGCTTCTATAGTGAGTCTATAACACTAGTGTGACTCAAAAACATTTTTTTGGCTAATAATAAATAAAATACAAGCTAAGATAAGTGCTTATTGATTCTTTGAATAATTTAGATTGTACATGCACTAGCTAATGCAGCTTGCTAATATTGTTTGAAATGGCTTGCTAACTTGCTAGCAATTGATTTCTTTAGTAATTCAGACTGTAAATGAAAGCGGCGTAGCTAGCTAGCTGCCTAGCAAATACAACGACTGATTCTTCAAGTATTCCAGACACACAGCTACACTGGTACAGAAACAGGAAGTGTTTCACCACATCACTCCAATCAGGTGCTGGATGCTGCATTTATGAGAATATGTTAACATTTTGTCCTTAGACTGGCGTTAATATGAATATGGTGATGAATCTTTTTGTGATGAAGCTAAAACGAAGCTTTCGGCGACCTGTCTGTGTCTCTAAGTACCTTTTCTTCTCTGATTCTGTTTTCTGTCCATCACTGACAGGTGAGAAGCCCCACGTGTGTGTGGTGTGTGGGAAGGCTTTCAGCCAGAGCTCCAACCTGATCACTCACAGCAGGAAGCATAGCAACTACAGACCGTTCCGCTGCCTGCACTGCCCGCTCGGCTTCCAGAGGAAACTGGACCTGCAGCGCCACCTCGAGACGCACTGCAGCAGCAACAACAGCAGTGGCAGCGACAGCAGTGGTGGCAGCACGGCCTTCCAGAGCAGCCTGAGTTAGCGCTCACTGATAAATAACCAAAACGCAAAACTGTGGTGCACAGAAAATGTATATTGGCTTTAAGATCTTGTCTTGAAATGCTTTTTTTTTTTTAAAAACCCAGATGTGTTCTTAATGAATATGCAAATAAAAACAACATGGATAAACATCTCTGAGACATGTGAAGTCAATCGATGACATCTTTCAGAACTGCAGTGTCACAAGGCTGCATTTATGTAATACACTCAGAGGAAAGGGCTATCTTCCCTCTTCTACATTCATCAGCACACAGACATGCATGATTGGCTAGTGTCACTGTGATTGACAGGAGAGACAGAGAGGATGCCCCTCCCACCCAGAGGAGTCTTTTTGTTTGCTTGTTTGTTTATTTGGCTACCATAGAAACCACCATACTGTAAATAAGATGACTGTCGTGTCTTTCAGGCTTTTTGGAAATTTCCAGAAATCTGACAACAAGCTTGAGTTAATAATAATAATAATAATAATAATAATAATAATAATAATAATAATACAGTGAATAATAAATAGAAAAAGAACAAGACTTTGCAGGGACAGATTTACTTTAATGTAGTCTCAGGTCTCAGCAGCGAGGAACAACAGAAACACAGAAATGCACATCAGCCACAGTCACCACACACACAATTAATAACTGTAGAGTGTCAGAGGGCAGGCACTTACTGATGTATGCGCAGAGGAGAGTGGGGAAGTAGATGGTCGACAAAGCCAAAACAGCAGACAGAAGCGAGGTCAGGAAACAAGTGTAGGTCAAGCGATCAGCAAACAATGATAGGCGAGATAGGAAATTGTAGTAGAACAGTACAAGCAAAAGGTCAGAAAACAGAGAGACGAACAAGAAAATGCAAGACTCAGTATGTACTGGGCAAACAGGACGATACTTCGCACTGGGGTGTTGTGTGAGTGTGACTTAAGTAGGTGGAGTGCTGATTAGAGGAATGCGTGACAGCTGTAATTAGTACTCAGGTGACAGAGGGTGCTGTGGTTCTTGGGGATTGTAGTTCTGAGTGTCCATGCTTGTAGTTTGTGTTTTCAGCGGAGTTACTGACAGAACCCCCCCCCCCCCCATTGAGCTCCCTGTGGGAGCTATATTCTTACGAGGATGGTCTCTCACTCGTGGTGCAGGCTTGTGGGGATTTTGGGCATGGAACTCTTGCCTGAGGAGAGAGTCCAGAAGATCCTTGGTGGGGATCCAGCTCTGTTCCTCAGGTCCATACCTCTCCTAATATATCAGGTATTTGATTTGCCCTCTTCTGTGTCTTGAGTTGAGGATCTTGTTTACCTGGTAGATGGGTTCACCTTCTACAAGGTGTTCCGGATGTTTAAGTACACATGTGTTTCCAGCAAGGGGACCTGGGATGGCGGGTTTCAGGTTGGAGACATGGAACATGGGAGATAGTCTGCTGTGGGGGGCAGAATTCTAACCAGTAGGAGACTTCATTGATGCTATGTAAGATTTTAAAAAGGCCCAATGTAACATGGCTGGAGTTTTTTGCAAGTGTTGGGTTCTCGGAGGTTCTTCATGTCCACCCACACTCTGTCACCAGGAGAAAAGTTAGGGTTGTCTCCTCTGTGTTTTTCTGCATATTCCTTATATTTGGTATTGACCATTTCTAGACATTGGTGAACCTCCTCCCATATGCTTTGCTGCATGTGAACCAATCCTCCACTGACTGGACCTGGCTAAGAGTATCATCCCAGGGGAATAAGGGAGGCTGGTAGCTGAGTATGCACTGAAATGGTGTTAGCTGTGTAGCCGAATGCTTCACGGAAATTTGTGCAAATTCAGCCCATGGTAGATAAGGTGCCCAGTTCCCCTGATTGCTCATACAAAAAATTCTGAGGAAGCAGCCAATTTCTTGGTTAGCCCTTTCAACTTGCCCATTGGACTGGGGGTGGTAGCTGGAGGTAAGGCTAACTGATACTGAGTCCATCCATGAAACTTGTCCAGAAACAAGAGATGAATTGGGAGCCCCGATCACTAACAATGTCTTCTGGGATATCACAGTATCTAAACACATGCTGGAAGAGGAGCTCAGCTGTTTGAGATGCAGTGGGGATGCCTGGTAGAGGGATGAGCTTGAGGCCTTTCAAAAAATGATTTATGGTTACCATAATGGTTGTGTTGCCTTCAGACGAGGGAAGGTCGGTGATTAAGTCGATAGCGATATGTGACCATGGTCTTTGAGGTGTCGGCAGGGGACATAACTTGCGAGCGGGAGGCATTCTGGGAACTTTGGCCTGAGCACATGTGGAACAAGGGGCGATGTACCGGTTAATGTTGGTCAGCATATTTTCCCACCAATACTTGTTTTTAAGCATTAGGTGTATATGCTGGCTGCCCGGATGACCTGTGGCCAGAGATGAATGAGTCCAAGGAATGAAAAGACTTCGAAATGGTTTAGGAACATAAAGCGGTAGATTGTCAGGTAATGTAGATGGTTGGGAATGTCTTATCTTGCTGTCAAGGTCCCATGTGATGGACTGCATGAAGCACTGAGATGGAAGAATAGGGTGACTGATGGACTCTTGGTGTGCTGAAGCAAAAATTTGAGGAAGTGCATCTGCCTTAGTGTTCTTAGAACCAGGGCGAAATGAAATGTTGAAGTTAAATCTGGTGACGAATAAGGCCCACGTGGCTTGGCAAGGGTTCAGCCTCTTGGCTGACTTGAGGTACTCGAGATTCTTGTGATCGGTGAGGACAATGAAGGGGTGTGTTGCTCCCTTAAGCCACTGTCTACATTCTTCTAGGGCCAATTTTATGGCCAGCAGTTCTCTGTTGCCGACAGAGCAGCTGTCACAGCAGCGGCAGCATTTTTTTTTTTAATTAGATGTGCTGTTAATGAATATGCAAATAAAAACAACATGGATAAACGTCTCTGAGACATGTGAAGTCAATCGATGACGTCTTTCAGAACTGCAGTGTCACAAGGCGGCGTAACACACTCAGAGGAAAGGGCTATCTTCCCTCTTCTACATACATCAGCACACAGGCACACATGATTGGCTAGTGTCACTGTGATTGACAGGAGAGACAAAGAGGATGTCCCACCATACTGTAAATAAGATGACTGTCATGTCTTTCAGGCTTTTTGGAAACGTCTGGAAATCTGAGAACAAGCTTGAGTTAGTAAAAAGAAGAAAAATACAATAAATAATAAATAGAAAAAGAACAAGACTTTGCAGGGACAGATTTACTTTAATGTAGTCTCAGGTCTCAGCAGCAAGGAACGACAGAAACATGGAAATGCACATCAACCACAGTCACCACACACACACACACACACACACACATAATTAATAACTGTAGAGCATCAGTCTACAATTACTTTTTAACCTATAAATAATTAGTCTGAACTCAGTTTGCACTGAAAAGAAGCTCGAGCAAAATCAACACTTTTTTTTAGACATCCACAAAAAGTCACAATGTAATAAGTAAGGAATAAAACATTTAAAGGTGTGGTGGTGGGGTAATACGGGGTAATAATCAATGACAGGCTGATATGAAGCGAAGTTACTGTTCCCACCCCTAAAGCTGATTCATTCTCCTGATATAAAAAGTCCAAACATCTTGAACCATTTTTACTCCTTAAAGGAAGACATACTTTTTGTCCATTTACAGTTACATTTCATGTTGAGGAACATCCACAAAACAAGATTAGTTCCTGTTTTCACTTACGTTACAGCAGCTATTTAACAGTTATTCCACGAAATCGAGTCGTACATGAGCTGATAGCCGACAAGGCGCATAGCACTGAGTTGTCTATAAGCCATGTACAACGAGATTGAGTGGAATAACTGTTTTATTCTATCCACATTCAATGGGTTTTGAGAAACAGAGCATTTTTATTTTCATGAAATTTGATAAATAATGGCAGGAGCGAAATGGCAGGAGCAATTTGTGAAAAATGCAATAATAATAATAATTCTTGAAATTTTTTAAATCAAAAGAGATACATTCTTACCATCAAATACTTTCATTCCATATTTTTTTTGTTTGTTTTTTGGGTTTTGTTTTCGAGTAGAGTTTTTATTTCGTCCTCGGTTGGTTCAGCAACACGCGCCGCCATTTTGTTTTTCTCTCCTCATGGTATATGAGCTGATATCCTAGTAGCTGAGTAGCCAATCAGAGTGCGCAATCGCTCATATCCAGTGAATGTAGACAGAATAAAAATAGTTATTCTCTCACCCACCTCTCTTGAAGTTAATGGCAAAAAAAAATTGTCCTGTTACAGAGAAACCTGTAAAGTGTAAAGCATAAACTCTGTCGTGAAGATGTTGGAAAACTTAAAGTGACAGCTTTATTTCTAACTGTTACAAAGCTCTGACACTGGAGACTCCTTCCATAAACATTAAACAAACACAAACATGTCCTTCCAGAAAACTTCACTGTATCACAATGACCCACGGCGTAGAAACAGTATCGTATCAGAAGGAGTGCAGAAACATAAATCAACACCTTTGGACCAATCACGATCCAGAATTCAACAGGTATAGCTTTTATCATCTAACAGACAGGCCACATCGAAAGGTCAACATCTGCTGCAGTGGTGCTGATTGAAGTGGTTTCGGTGTTTAATTAATAAACGGCAGTTTCACACACGGAGGCTCGTTAATGAGTTTATAAAGTCCATGGCTCATGAAATTACAGTTTATCATGATGTACATCGGTATGTCCAAATGTGTCCTGCAGTCTGGAACACAACAAAGTATACACACACACACCATCATCCTCTTCTTGTTCATGTCATCCAGTCCCTGTAAACGAACACATGCAGCAAAGTGTCATTAAATAGTAAACATCAAAAACATCCCTGCTAATTATTTCAAGATTAATTAACACCCAAAGTCTTTGTGTTTAATTTGGACCACTGTGGCAGTCCCATTGGCACTGACCTCTACACCGAGCTGGTGGTTTGTTCCAGCGGTGACATTGGGCTCCAGGAACTCGGGGTCTCCTGAAGACTGTTTCTACGGACAGTCGCATGTCTCCCTGGCAACAACACCACATGACATTCTTCTAAAAATGGTGCATAGTTGCTTGTATAAAGCATTTTCCCTCCCTGTCTTTGAACTTCCTTCATTTTCTAGTGCTTCTACCAGGAACTGAACTAGACGTCATTTGGATTATTGGTCATGAACCTACACAAAATAAACAGCCCATAATACTAAGAGAGTCTGGCTGAGGATTGGAGAGCCATGCTAGACTGGAAACATGTCACCACCACGGCAGCTGAGTTGAAGGCTTTTTTTTTTTTTTAAATCAACTCAAAAGGAAAAACCAACACGTGAACCTCTACCCTAGGATTTGGATTCGGAGGTTGTCTGAAGGTCACGTGTTTCCTGTCTAGAGTGGATCTCCATCCTGTAGCCATAATCCTGAAGCAGGAGGAAAGCTATATAGTTTGTTAAATTATTCATAAATGAAAAATGTAAAACTTTTGTAAAGGTTGCATAAGTATTCAGCCTCTCTTTGTTGCTCTCTTTACCTCACTGTACCTAATCTCAGTATATTTCATTGGATGGTTGCATTCCTGAGAACATTCTCGCACTAGGGTTATTGTATGGGACAAAGGGGTGTGTGGTACCTGTGCAGGAGTAGATGCACCACAGCACACCCATCAGGACGGCACCCATCAGGAACGCAGCGATCACACTGATCAGCATGGAGCTCACAACTAAACACAATCACAAAACACCTTAGCTCCAGTGCACAGCCATAGATATCCCATCATAACAAGACAGGGCACAAGTTGTTTACTGTTTAGCTGCTACTTAAAAAAATTATCAATAATTAAAATATAAGACAAAGAGGGTTTGTGACTCTGACTGACTCAAACAGGAGTGTCACTGAACATGTTTTTCATACGTTTATAGCCAAAATGAAAAAATAAATCCATGTTTGTTCAAATAAACGAAGCTGGATATCATGGCAGGTCAGACTATCATTTTTATCGTAGGTCTTTCATAAAGAATTCTCCTTTGTTCCTTCCAAAATATAAGCTTTATTTACTTATTTATTTATATTTTTAAAGGTCACTACGGATTGGCCCATTTAAAATTATTGAAACTAAATGGTGTTTACTTGTAATGTTGGTGACTTGTCATATCCGACATGACATTGAGACTTATCATCATAGGTAAGAGAGCGAGATGAAAACAGGGGAGCTGTTTTGATTAACATGGTGTTTGTTCCTGCAGAAATCACTTCAGTAAAGTTAGTTTGTGGCTCGCTATTCGGAATTCAGCAAGATATAAAATGTACATGGACTTTATTGAGCTCAATCTGTCCATCCATTTATCTATCCATCATCTTATAATCCTTCAAATAAATCTACTCTACATCCATCCTTCCATCTTTTTTTTGTCTGCTCCCATTTGTTTGGGGTTGCTACAGCAGATTTGTATTTGATTTGGAATAGGTTTTACACCAGATGCCCTTCCTGACAACCCTCCCCAATCTATCTGGGCTTGGATCAAACTCCACACAGAAAGACTCCCATCAACCGTGAAGCTCGAACCCAGAACCTGGAGGCAACAGTGGTAACCACTCACCCTTCCTTCCATCTATAATTCATTATTATGGCACATCCTGGGCATGACGTTAAACTGCATCCAACTGAGGACGTCGGCTTCAGGTCGTCTGATGGTGGTCTGTGGCAGATGAAGCCATTGGGGTCAGTGGTACAGCCACCTCGGTGACATGCACAGGAAACAAAATGCTGGTCAACGGATGGCACCATCAGACTGTGAGGCAACTGCCTTATCCATCAAGTCTGTTGCACTTCTGTGCACCACTTGAGTCCCGGGTTGGAAGTCCAGAGAGGCCGTTGGTGAGGGAACTATACTTGTGCAAGGCATGTTGTGAGAGGAGGTTTTGGAAGGCATGGAAGGTTCTGTGGTGATGGAGTGTATGTGACGGCAGCAGGTTTGAGGAGCTGGGAGCTGCTAGCATTAGTTCTGCACCCAGGCAGCTCATACTAGATTACCAACATCTACCTTGTTGAACATTGGGCAACAGCAGGGTACAGGCAGCTGTGTGAGTGTCCAGGCAGCTCTGTTTAGGGACAGCACTGCTCACCCTATAAACGTAATACCCTTGAAAATCAGAGTCTAGAGTTTGTTGAAGCTCACGATCGCAGATGTTCCATTTCAGATGCGACCGATGCAGATTGTTGATCAAAACATACTTGGCAAAAATAAACTCCCAAAAACATGGCCAACATTGAACATGATGGACTGCTGAAGAAGACATTACAATGGCAACCACTCATCCATTATCTGTAACCACTTATCCTGTGCAGGGTAAGTTGGATCCTGTCTCAGCTGACTATGGACAAGAGGTGGGGTACACCCTGGACAAGTCGCCAGATCATCACAGGGCTGACTCATAGAGACAAACAACCATTCACACTCACATTCACACCTACGGTCAATTTAGAGCGACTAATCAACCTAACCTGCATGCCTTTGGACTGCGGGGGAAACCGGAGCACCCAGAGGAAACCCACGCAGACACAGGGAGAACATGCAAACTCCACACAGAAAGGCCTCTGCCGGCCACTGAACTCAAACCCAGAACCTTCTTGCTGTGAGGCAACAGTGTTAACCACTACACCTCCATAACTCAGTGTAACTGCATAATATACAACTGCTTTGCATTCTGCAACTTTGAGTCCAGCATTTGCTACCCCCAGTTCTTCCATGCTGGATTACTCATTAATATGATATTGAATGTTGCCGGTAAACAGTGAATGAGTAAACCAGCTCTTGCTGTTTTCTTTGTAGGAACTAACAGTGAAATTTTACTTTTATCCCTTCTGTTGTTGTTGTTGAATTGTTTTCACCTTTTAAACACCATTACAGTACAGTAATACTAGCAGTGTCCACTTGTGATGTATTACAAGTATGCTGTTACAGTGAATATCAGCACAGCTGTGATTACCTGTAGCAATTGGCCTGCGGCCACATGCCAACAGACCCAAATCACAGCTGTGCCAATATTTAGTATACCCACACTCTTGCTCTTGTGAAGCTTTCCAAATGTGGCACATAAGCGCTATACAACTGCAACCAACAAATTAGCACCAGAAGCCTAAACAGCAAAAATGCAAGACAAAATAAATCAGTTCTTACAAGTCTTATATACAACATACAACAACAGTCTCAGTGTTTAAGTCTAGGCTGAAAACGCATCTGTTTAGTCAAGCCTTTTGTTAATGGTGTTTATGAGGTAA
>JAODVO010000015.1:3714035-3724864 GCA_025400055.1 Notarius lentiginosus
CGCCGGCCACGGGGCTCGAACCCGGACCTTCTTGCTGTGAGGCGACAGCGCTAACCACTACACCACCGTGCCGCCCGCTGGAAATGAAATTAATTAATTAATTAATTTATTTTTTCTCTTCTTTGCCTGTCTGAGGTGGGAGTTGCATCCCCCCCAGTCAGAAGATGGGAGTTGTTCATTCGTTCATTCATTTATTTTCCCCCAGCTGGAATATCAGAAATTAGATTTATTCTGAGTTGGAATGAATTATGGGGTTTGTTTTGTTTCTCTGCCTCCCTCCCTCTCTGATATGACCTGAATGCAACAGCAGATCGTGGAGGTTTTTACAAGGGGAAAGGTGTGGAGATGTTTGTAGACTGGGTGTTGTGTGGGGTTGTTTTTGGTCATAATTTTCTCAGGAGCTAAAGCTGACAGTATGTTAATTATTGTTTAACGTTGCTTTTGTCCCACTGGTTTTAAATTCAAGTGTTCAGGGTTACTTTTGTATTCTATGAAAAGTTGAGGTTTAATTAAATTTTGTGAGAAAAAGACAAGTTTAATTTAATCAGTGTAATGAGACGGGTTATAGAGGTGTGTGTGTGTGTAGGTAAGGCTCTTCCTGTGACTGCATACGATAAAGACGGAGTGCGCGTCCTCCTGCACTTCGGCTCCGAGTGTCCTCCTGGGAGACCGGACGTCCTCGTCATCGTGGTGTCCATGCTGAATACTGCTCCTCTCGCAGTGAAGAACATTGAGCTACAGGCCGCAGTGCCGAAGGTCACACATAGAGACACACACACACACACCGGATGACCTTATGACACACGCAATATGCAGTTTGTCCCAGGATACACACTGAGGAGACACTTCTGGAATTTTTACTGAGATTAGTTTTTTTTTTTCTTTCTTCCTTTCTCAGTCTATGAAGGTGAAGCTTCAGAGTCCCTCAGGAGCCGAGCTGACGCCCTTTAACCCCATCCTGCCCCCTTCCTCTATCACACAGGTCATGCTTCTCGCTAACCCACTTAAGGTGACCACGAACACACGAGATATGCTACAGCTGTTTTCTTGTTTACAGCCACAATACAGTGTGTTTATTGTTGCACTTTATCCTTGTGTGTGTGTGTGTCTCAGGAGAAGGTGCGTCTGCGCTATAAGCTGATGTTCCTCCTCGGGGAGAGACAGTACTGCGAAGTGGGTGAACTGGATCAGTTTCCTCCGCCTGAAAGATGGGGAAACCTGTAGATCTATCTCTCTCTCTCTCTCACACACACACACACACAAAATAGTAAGGTCTGACTTGGACATCTGTAAGAAGACTCCTGGTTTATTTATTGTTGATTTGTTTGTATTTTTATTAAAGCTGTAAATCATGAGTGTGATCGAGGGTCCGAGTTAGCTTCTGGTCGCTTTGAGCTACATCGCTAATGCTAACATTTCACATGTGGACTCCATTCATCTCTAAAAAGGAAATCCCGTCTACTGCACTTTTTGTCGCTCTTTATCTTGACACGTGTGTGTTGCACAACAGACTGTGTAGCACCCTACGTGTACTGTAAACACACGCCCTTGTGCGTGGTATCTATTAAACCCCACTTCTTGCCTTTGATGTTAAGGTAAGCCAGGTGTAATAATGAAGCTCCATCATCCGTAGTGTCACTCAATCAGGGAGTGTCTGGGGCGGAGCTTCCATCTTTGCGCTTCCTGGTTACAGGATGCTCACAAGTGAAACCATTCGCACTCCTGACATGCCCACAAGAGGCAAAATTCCTGGGAACCTTTTGCTTGCCAGTGTGAAGTTGACCCCAGACCTGAGTAAGTCAAAGCGCTGAGGTGACTTTTACATTTTGTTGAATTCAGTTTAACTTAAAATGTTTAATTTTATGTCTCATGTTTACTGAATTAAACTGTTTTTAATTTATTGAAGTCATTGTGCAATACAGGTGAATTTAAGTGCTGTGTGTATTTTATTACTTTAGTGGTTTATTCCTCTGAGGACTGCAGTCTGGGCTTGTTGTTATTAATGTTATTACTAAGATGTACAGGTTATAACATACAAACTAAAACTGTAATAACATTTTGGGCCTACACACGTACAGAACAACCGTGGGGGGTCAGAGAGAGAGAGAGAGAGAGAGGGTGAGACGCTGTATTCTGACTGTATACGGTGTATGAGTTTAAAACACAAGCCATAAATGTTAGTTTGTTCTGATCACTAACAAATTGTGACTGAGAATCGAGACTGCCGTGTGCGTGTTCTGTATGTGCTTGTGCCATGCAACAGTTTGTACAGTATATGGTTTGAACATGTGATCTGTCCAGCTGCATGCAGAAATAAAGTGTTTCTTTTAAAGCAGAGTGGAGCAAGAATTAATTTCAACACGACTACACCATACAGGAGTGATGGCCAGATGACGCTTCATGAAACACCGAAGCTTTCCAGACAGTTGTGAATGGGCCAGCACAAAATGATGCATTAACTCATATATTTTATGCTTTAAATCGTAGTTTCTGCTTTAGTCGTTTAAATCAGGGAATGAATCGACTCCTTGATTCGGCTCTTTTAGATGAATGTTAAATTGAAAAAGCAAACAGTGAAATGGAAATGTTTACTCGTTCAGGGAGACTCTTGCTGTTTTGCTATTCTGAAGTTACACTGCAAGTCCAGTCCACTTTAATTACCAAGAAAGAGAATAAAAGTACTGTCATTAATAATAATAATAATAATAATAATAATAATAATAATGTGGAAAAAAAACAAAAGAAGGCAGCTGAGAAAGATTTCACATTTTATCCTGATTATCACATTATTATTATTTTTCACAGCTACAATATGACCTCCCTGTATATAACAGCTGTTTCTGATACAGTGACTAAATGGTGTAGTATATTGGAGTTTTTTCCCTCTAAGAATAAAAAAATCCAGAGAATTTCGACACCTGACGCTGACACACACCTGAAAGCAAGAAAAGCAAAGCACACCCAGGTGTTGTGTATTAGAGCTCTTCTAAATACAGGCCATTTATTTCAGTAAACGCTGCACACAGTTGGATGGTAGTGATGGTCAGATGAATCCGAGTCTTCGAATCATGTGTCGAGTCTTAGAGCGCGTGACAAATAAATCACGGTCTCGAGACGAGTTTCCATAAAACCCCGATGAGGAACAAGGGCCGCTGTATATGGAAGGCCATTGGGAACAAAAATAACGACGGTGTTGCGCTAACTTGTACTTGTTAAGGCGTAATTGCGTTTTAATGTGTAATTACGCATTAATATGCAATTGAAACGACGTTTTAACGCGGAAACTATGATTTAAAGCGTAAAATACGAGTTAATGCGTCATTTTGTGCTGGTCCATTCTGGGAAACTCAAGACTGGCGCTCCATGAAACTGTATTCTGTTCCTGCTTGGAAACCTTATTGGACCAGGAAGCTTTAGCGCCACCTACTGGTGCGGCGTACTTCCTCAAACACACAGAACCAACACACTAGGATTGTAAATTGCTGGATTTCATCTAAAATATAGTTTGAACAATGTCTTTTAAAGAATTAATAATGAGCATGAATAGGCTATAACTAAGCCTACATACAATAACACAAATGTTTGTTTGTTTGTTTGTTTGTTTGTTTTTGAAAATTTGAAAATCACTCTCATGCTGCTTTCACCTTGTGCCTTCAGTAATGGTCCTGGCTTTAATTTCCTCATGGTTTTAGTCTTATTGTCTTCTGTCATTATTTCACCACCTGCCTGATGACCCTTCGATAGGGTGTGGCATTCTTGTTCATACGTACAGAACCAACAGACCAGACTTGAAAATTGCAGTTTTAAATGTAGCCTAAAATATTTTCAGAACAATGTCTTTTCAAAGCATAAATAGGCTACAAATACATATAATAATTATAGCAGAACTACAAGTCAAGTATAAATGTTCACGTCCTGAAAGTCATGATCGTTTTCACAATTACAATAGAAATTGTGCATGGTTAACTACATATTTTCCCAGACAGTATTTTCATGTACATGTGTGCTGTAGTATATTTCTAAAGCCAAGTATTTTCGACTGACATTAAAAAGTTTTTAAAAAAATTAAAAATCAGTATCCTGTTATGTAATCCTGATGCATTAATATTTGCTCGACAGCCAATTTGATAACACCCTTCTACATTATATGAAGCAGAGACAGCTTTGTGCATCATTCTGCAGTGTTTTTCAAAGTTCAATGTTATGCAGCCAAGTTGATTCACTGTTTAAGATCAATGAGCATGAATAGGCTATAACTAAGCCTACATATAATAACACAAATACATGTTGTTGTTGTTGTTGTTTTTTTTTTTAAATTTGAAAATCACTCTTGTGCTGTTTTTTCCTTGTGCCTTCAGTAATGGCCCTGGTTTTAATTTCCTCATGGTTTTAGTCTTATTGTCTTCTGTCATTATTTCACCACCTGCCTGATGACCCTTCGATAGGGAGTGGCATTCTTGTTCATACGTACAGAACCAACAGACCAGACTTGATAAAAACTGGTGGACTCTGTCCTGGGGCGAGGCAATTAAATAAATATGCAGTGAATGCAGCTTGATTACAGCCATGTCACTCAGCCCAATTCTGGATCTGAAGCAATGATCAAGGTTTGGCCTGAACACTCAGAGGTGCAGTTATAACATACAGTACTAATGAATGTGAGTGTAGAATACCACATGCTAATGAATCAGGCCGCATGCTTCTCAGGGTTAGAGAAGCAACTTTTGGACCAAAAGGTTTTGCTGGTTCAAATCCCTGGACCAGCAGGACTGGTTGAAGTACCCTTGAACAAGGCACTTAACCCCCAACTGCTCTGGCAAGAGTGGTGGCATACCTTGTGTCTGATTAGCCAAAGAAAAACTGATGATATCATTATTCAGGTGGTGCCCAGCCAAAACTAAACTGGGCAAAAAAAAAAAACAACTTTCTGCTCAAACAGTTTTAGAGAAATTAACCATTAAGTGTTTTAATGATGTTTTAATAACCCAGCACCCATTTAACACCCAAATGACTCCAAACATGTCTGATTCGTTTGTGCACAAAATAAACATACAGTTTGTGCGTCACTAAAAAGGTTCCTGAGAGACATCACAAGTCAAGAAAATTATGTTTAATGACAAGAAATAATGAAACATGTTTCAACTCTGTACAAATGAATCAGACATGCTTGGAGTCATTTGAGTGTTAATGGGGTGCTGGGTCATTAAAACATCTAATGGTGAATTTCTTGAAAGTTGTTTGAGCACAAATTTTTATTTTGCATGAGCAAACGATACACAAACAAATTGAATTTTATTTACGTTCTCATCATATGGGGTGCCAACTTCAGGGAGGATCTGCAGCCAACTTTGTTTTTATTTTCTCTCTTTGTCTTGAAGTAAAACTGAAGCTAAATTTTCGATAATATCTGAAGTAAGGTATATTACTGTGTATTTCTGATGTTCTTACCAATGTTTGTGTTTATTTAGTCATAATTATATGAAATATATTATCAGGATAATACAAAAGCAGCTGATTGCTGATGAGAAATTAAACTGAGACATAAATTGTTACAGGCCAGCCCGTTACTGCCTGTCTGTGTTGTTTTGGTCTCTGTGTTTTACAGGGCAGAGTTAATGCACAGGTGCTCCTAGTCACTTGATGGTGGTACTGGGGCTTTAAAAAGGGCCACCTGGCAAGGGTTTGGCGTTCCCTCTCTCCATTCCAGCAAGTGTCGCTTTTGGCGTTGCATTATATCATATGACTGATTTGCGCCACTTATGAAAATGCCATCACATTTATCCTGATGTCATTTTATTTTTTGGTATAGTTATTTACTTTAATAAATAATTCCATTGTTAAACTTCATCCTTGCGTGGTCTCCCTTTATGTTGCTGAACCATACGAGCCTGGTCCGGTAACAAAATCCAACATGAATGTAAACAGAAAATGGAATATTTGTGATGTTCAGTTTTCAGATTGGGACAGCTCTCTCTCACACACTTTTTTACACACACACACACACACACACACACACACACACACACACACACACACACACACACACACACACCCCTAACTCTCCTCAGCTTCAGTGTGAAAGATGACCTTGGACTGGTGTTGTATTGCTGATGCATCAGGTTTCCTGGAGGTGGCCTTTGCTCAAATACGGAACACAGAATCTTTTAATCATGAGACTTTGGACCCGATGGTCACACTGGAGTTAATAATCAATTATCAGGAACACACCAATAATAATCATAATGCTTCATCTTAACTTTTATTTTCCGTCTGTTTACTGGGACATGACATGAAATGTTATTTAGTGTATGTTTATTCTGTTTTTACACAATTTATTGCATTAAATATACATAATGTGTAGCATAATGTGATGACAGTGAACTAACAGTAATGCCCCCCCCAATAATATGTATGTGTAGCACTGCTGTTACTTACTTAGATCACTATTATGATTATTGTTATTTGCACATATTTTTACTACTTTTTTTCTGGTATTTTGAACTTCACACTATGCAGCATTTTGAGCTGCATTTTAAATGGATGAAAGGTTACAAAAATAAATGTATCCTTCTTATTCTAATTATTATTATTAAATTTATGATTTACTGTGAACTGTGACGATTTTTAGAAGAGCCTGTGAGACTGATAATTATATGAGACTTATGTGCTTGTGGAACTGGACTGAAAAATCTTATTGATTTTTATCAAGGAATAGAATTTGTTCCACAGTGTTAGGGCTAAGACAATTAAAAAAATAATAATAATAATAAATAAAAATTCAGCTGCCTTTGAAAAAACCCTTCTCAGGGACCAGAAGAGGCTGGGGTCCACAAACATCTCAAAGCAAGGAGATAGAAATGTGGGGATTCATCCTTCTGTTCTGCCCAGAAATGCAAAGGGTCCTCTGATCAAGAAATGTTGGGCTTTTAAATATCACTTGGGAATTAAAACCTACTGTAAATATTGAAGATGTAACGGGATTGACAATTCCGTATAAAAACCCATCAGAACACTAAATACGGGACATTTTACCTGATGAGTTGATCCAGTTGTAAAATGTTGTCAGACAGGTGAATATCTTCTTTTTGCTGCTGGCTCCATCTTAAGGCTCTCACAAATAACATCATGACTTTACTCTGCTCTTACATTACAAACTCTACAATAGATTTAAATACAGTACAGATTTAATTTCCTGGAACTATGAAAAATTTTGGAAGATTATATTTAGCCTGAAATGTGTGCAAGAATATTTTATCGATTTATTGAAGCCAAAGAACAGTTTTAATTTTGATTTAACTTCCCACACATAGAACCCATTTTCATGAAAAACGTCATTAGATATCATCCAGGTGACATTATTTATAGGATAATTACCTTGAGCTTGAACTGATGGGTTTATGATTTCCATCACTGTAACAAAATGTGAACCACAGTCTTATCAGGCCCACGAATGACTAAAGGGTAGTGATGTACTGAATGAATGAATATCTTTGATTTAATAAACTAACTCTAAGCCCCCAAGTCAGTGTGCAATGTGTTTTACCCTAATTTATTTATTTATTTATATTTATTATTTTTAAGAGATTTGTGCCCACTCCTGTTCATCCTGTTTAAATTCCTATAAAGGTCTTTAAACACCGAACTGTCAGGAACTGGCAAACATGACAAATCTCAGTGCTGTATGTGAAGGACGTCCTGAGAATAACCCTCCCTCCTTCACTCAGAGTGCACACACATTTTTTTCTGTCTCTCCAGTAAACCAGACTCCCCTTCCACCCTGTCACTGATAAGGCAAACTGATCTTTGTTCAAAAGTCATAAAATCATAAAATAAACACAGATAAACTGAAAGGAACACGGGCACAATTACAAGCAAGGTGAATCCACCTACGTCCCAAATGATATCTAAACATGATGACAATATTCTCTGATCTTTGTCTTTCATTTTACCTGAAGATCAGTATGCAATTTGTATTTAATCCTCAACACAAGGGGAAAGAAAACAACATGCACTTCATTTTCACTGAAACGTGAGAATCAAAATGTATCGGACTGATATGATTATGAAACAGGGCTCGAATTTCGCGGTGATCCGGTCGCCCGAGACGACTTAATTTGTCATTTGCCGAGTAATTCCTGTCACTAAGTTGAAAATAATAAAGATATATGAAGCGAAGATTCAGACACACCGTCACCTAAAGCCGCCACATATTATGCGCGTGCCGTGTCTGTGTTCATCGATGTGTTTATCGGCAGGACGGTCAGGCTGTCAGTTTTTCACTACTGCGCATGCTTATTACAGACATCCCAAGTCTCCCGGAAGTTCCGGGAGTCTCCCGCATATTGATAGCGGCTCCCTGATGCCCGCAAATTGCAGAATCTCTCCCGGAATCTAGAGCAAGCGCGTGCACGCGAAACCTTAATGTCGGCATCGTGCATATGACGGAGTATGCGAGGGAGAGAGACTGCGCATGCGCCTGTTCATGAAGCGCATGCTAGACAAAGAGCGTCCTGATTGATTTACAGACATCCCAACCTGCAGACCGGGGACAAGTCCAATATATTATTATTTGTGATATTATATTATGGTGCTCTTTGTTGTTCTCGTTTATGTATTTAACAACAGTATCAAAATACTCGGGTCTTGAAATAAATGCACATTAGTCATGAACAATGGTAACTACTCTCTTTTGCATTATTTTTGACAGAAGTAAAATTCATACATGAACAAATTTTGGCTAGTTGATTTTCTGTTTGGCTAGTTACTTTAAAAGGTCTGGCTGGCTGGTGAAAAAATATATATGAATTTATCGGCCTGAAGTCTGTTTTGTTGAAGTTATAAACTGTTCATGTCAACTGCAGTCCTCAAGTTATCATGGCAATTGTAGTCCTCAGCCATAGATGCATTACTGTAAGTGCCCAGAGCCGTCTTCCAAGTGCGGCTTTCGACTGTCCATATGGGGCCGTCCTCCACAGGAGCAATGTGATGAGACTCCAACCAAACATAGGGCATTTGTCTGTGTGTAGTGGGGACCAATTGTCCCCACTACACACAGACTAGGAATATCTGAGGACATTTAGTTGGTCCCCAAGAGTAAATAAATAAACAAACCCTAAAGTTAGGGTTAGATTAAAGTATAGCATTCATTTTCTGCATTTATAATTATGTTGATAGAAGGTCCTCACAAGGAGAGTAAGACAAACGTGAGCGCGTGCGTGTGTGTTTGCGTGCGCGCTCATGCTTACCGATTTGGGGCGGATCTTTGCGGTAAAACACATGTCCATCTCTTCACCCCTGTCACAGTGACAAATGAAGTGCGTTTTTATCGGAAGTCTATCGCCTAGGTGCGGGTTTTTTTTAATGAATGTTTTCTGTTAACGTTAAAAGCGGAATGGCTTTAATGGATAAACCGGCGGCCGGGAAGCTCCTGCTGGATGATACGGTTTTACTGACGGCGGTAATCGAAGCGAGTCAGAATTTACAATCTCACACGGTAAGAGGAATTCGAAACCTGACATTAAATCACAACCGAAAATGAAACGACACGCAGTCATAATAATATAATTAGTATGGTAAACAAGGTGTGGTGAAGGGGAACCAGCAGCTACCAAAACCGCATACTATTCTGTCCTAAATAGTATGTCAAAATAGTACACCAAAAAGACAACTGTCATTCCGTAGTACATACTACTTAGTTCTGTAGTATGCGGTTTGGAACAGAGCCCTTATGTATGTTCATATATTCCGCACAGCCTTTTATACAGCGTAATATTTACATTTAGGTTAATGGGTGATTGTGTGTGTGTATATATATGTATATGTGATCTTATTGAAGAGCGACAAAATGAATATATATATATATTTTTTTTTTTTTGAAAATATGACTTTGTTTTTATGCTAGCTGTCATAGTGAGTGCCAGCGCTACCTAGCATTTTAATGTGTTTAGCTAGCTAGCATGGTGGTAACCATGACAATTTCATTTCACTCAAATTAGCTGCATTGCTAATTAAGGAACATTAAACAGCCAACACTAACAAGCTAATTAGTTTTCCACAACAAACAAACAAAAAAAGCTATTTAGCTGTGTGAGGTAGCAAGCTGGGGGTATTTTAATATGTTGGCAACAAGTTGGCTTTCAGGCTACAGAATGTTTTGTTTTTAAAAGATTTTGTTTCACCTATTTGTTCATATTTGTGTAACGTTTTTCCCACTATGGCTAAACCCACTACTTACTCAGAAGCTTTCTAGCTTTATATGACATTCACATGATTAGCCTGCTGGAGCATTGTGATGACTAGCTAATTCTGAGGAAGCTGTAATGCAAATACACTGCCACGATGTTTCCCCAGCAGCTGTAGGAGCTAGATATTTTTGTTGTGCGTTTGCCCTCACATATCATAACATAACGTTGTATATTTCCTGTAAGCTTTGTGTGTCCTTTTCTGAGGATCCTACACTTTGCACCTCACAGTGCTGCTTGTGTGAAATGCTCTTCTCTTAATAAAGGGAATTATTGAGGGAACAAAGCATCATTGTATTAGTCGTTAATAAGAAAAGCTTTTTGTTCTTTGATGTAGTTTTCTACTTGATTAATGTGTCCAAATAAATTGTATGAAAGCCTTCAGAAATTAATCCGACATACCCAGAGCCAGAAAAGGATAAGCAAACATTTTTAGAGCCTGTTATTGCTGAACTTTGTCCTTCAATTTTTCCTGTTTTCCCTCTTCTAACTCCAGCATGACTGTGCCAAATGTGTCACAATCACAAATAAACCGGTATTATTACACAGAAGGAATTATTAAAGGAATAGGTTGGCAAAAATCAACGC
>JAODVO010000015.1:3833355-3847006 GCA_025400055.1 Notarius lentiginosus
AAAATGTTAACTTTTTTGTTTACCACATAATTCCATATATGTTGCAGATGTTATTTCATAGTTTCAATGTCTTCATTATTGTTTTACAATATAGAAAATATCAAAATACAGAAAAACCTATGAATGAGTAGGGGTATACAAACTTCTGACTGCTACTGTAAACTTTAACGCCTTTTCTGTAGATGTACCCAGCACCAGCTGTAGATCATGTAAAAAAAAAAAGGTTTTAGACTGCGAAGTGTCATGTTGCTCTGTGAGTTGAGCCATTTAAAGCAGAGATTTTAGATCGTTGCTTTAAACCATGCCACACACACTTTCTGCAAACATAACCATTACCAGCTGTACATCATGTAAAAAAAAAAAAGATTTTTGAGTGCGAAGTCTCATGCCTGTTCCAGTTTAGTTGCTGACTCTCTGCTACAGCCGAGCAAGTACACTTTGCATTTACTCTGCAGACACACAGTCTAGTTTGTAATGAGAACAAATGGGAATAAAAGCAACACAATTCAAATTAAATGAACCCTCAAGTGTACACTATGAGAAATTAGGTTAAAACTATGATTATAAGACATTAACCATGCTGACTGGTGAACAGGAGCCTACTGTATACCAAGGTCTAATAAAGCTCTAAAGAGGCCCGGGAAATATAAATAAAGCAAAACAAGTGAAATAAACCAAAACGGTTTGATAAAATCCCTTCCCAGTGGCATCCATCTTTGTCTGATAGTAAAACTTTCTCATGAAGTAAAACATATGTGAGTATAAAAATACTACCACACCTCTCTGTAACCAAGGCCACAATTCCAGGTATCTACAGTAGATTAACCAGAAGAACCAGGTACAAAAGAGAGTTCATTTCTGGGTGCATTTATACTTTCAAGTACTTAGTAGTGAAAGGTGATATGATCAGTGTGGCACATGCACAAAAGCAAGACTGAATTTCTGGTTTGTCATGAACTGGGGTTTTTTGATAGTGCATGGAGATTATGTGTCCTTTATTGTAAGATTCCTGTTCTTGGCTGCAGGAGTGGAACCCAATGTGGGCTTCTGCTGTTGCATGCTGAGATGCTTTTCTGCTCACCATGGTTGTAAAGAGTTGCTGTGTGTTACTATATCCTTACTGGCAGCTCAAACCAGTCTGGCTATTTTCCTCTGATCGCTCTTATCAACGAGGTGTTTCCCACTCACAGAACTGTCGCTCACTCAATGTTTTTTGTTTTTTGCACCATTCTGTGTAAACTCTAGAGATTGTTGTGTGTGAAAACCCCAGGAGATCAGCAGTTTCTGAAATACTCAAACCAGTCCATCTCGCTCAAAACAACACCCATGCCACAGTGAAAGAAAGACACACTGAGAAATCACAATTTTTCCCATTATGATGTTTGAAGTGAACATTAATTAACTGAAGCTCTCGATTTGTATCTGCATGATTTTATGCATCAAAAGATCGGCTGATTAGAGAACTGGATCAAACAGCAGGTGGATGGGTGTTCCTAATAAAGTGGCCAGTGAGTGTACATGTCACTTTTGCACTTAGTCCAGTCAGCTGCAGTCAGTTTTCTGATATAAAATTAAAAATATATATATAATGGCAGGTTTGAGCCATGTCAATCATGAACCTTGACCAATCAGAGACATTTAAGAAGTGTAGTGAGTCTGGAGCAGGTCCTGGGAACTGAAACTGCTCTGGTGGAAATTCGTTTAATGGCATTGTAGTAATTTATCAACATTAGCTTATATTCTTTATTCGTAAGATCAGCACTGTCTTCATTCAACATTTGGCTCAATAGCCTTGACTCTGCAGTCTTTGTGTGTGTGTGTGTGTGTGTAAAGAGGCACCAGGAGGAAGACAGCTGAAAGTCCTAACACTAATGTGCACTTATAAATTGTGCTGTGTAAGGCACATGACTCAAGAGTCTTAGTGTGAAATAAACTGAAACTAATGCTAAGGTCACACGCAGCTGGTTGATCTGTGCGAACCGTGGCTGGGGCTACTGGGGCTATGCCGGCAGAGTATGGAGGAGATCTATTGCATAAATTTGGGTGGAATAAATATGCAAAAGAAGCCACAGTAGTCATGACGATAGCAAAGGAAGACGCTGGTAAAACCAATGGCGGCAACGTCTTATAGCAATGTATGGCCTTATGGAAATGACAGCAGTGTTTACGGTTTTCATGACTGGAGTACGGCATAGCTATGGCAAGACAAAATAAACCACACCCCTTAGGCCAACTTTTCACTTTCTGTGGAATGTTGTTCCGTGAACATTTTGAGGTCTATGGTTTAGACAGAATGCTGATGTAACCCCCAGTAGCTCACGTAAGCCTCAAGAATGCTCAAGGATGCTTTCACGGTTGCGACGGAGGAATTCATTTGGTGCTTGACCCAAGGCAATTTTCAACATAATAAAACTTTCCGGGGATGGAAGCCATGCCCTCTCGGTTGTCAAGGTAGCTCCCTGGCTCTCACGTATTCCAACAGAAGGGCCCGGAAGGCATGCCAGTTGACCTCCGGAAGGATCAAAATCTTCTGCTGGCATCTACCATGAAGTGATTCTAGCTACATTAGACCAAGGCGTAACAGGAAGAGGTCAGAGATTAGGCAGACATTTTACATTCAGGATTCTGTCTCATGTGTCTTCCGTCCAATGGACCTTTTCTTGCATTTTGATCACCTATCTATACAGATGATAGACTTGCTTATTAATGAGCCAACAGCAATTTAAAGACGATGTCCTCGACTGAGTAGACAAAAAAGTATCTTGAATTTCAGTTGTGCTGCAGTGTAATTTGATAAGAATGGCACAGTGAGTGGAACATCAGTAGTGGGGAAGTGTCACGTGAAAGTACCTGAGAGTGCTCTGCTCTGATTAACTGGATCAGAGATGGAGCTAAAGTTTGAGGCAACACAAAGTGACAGCAGCTGCTGTAGCTTCTTACTGTTCGCTTTATCATCTGCAATGTAGCTTATGTAAAAGACAGAAATATTTCTGTTTTGTACTGGTCTCCTTTAGCCAATTCATCGACTATAACTGTTTCGGTGACCTCGATTGCTCCAGCTCCTCTTTTACCCCAACCACAGAAACTGAACATTGTTTTAATATAATAGCGTATATATGTATGGTAATCCTGAGTAGTCACTTATTTTTCAATGGTTTAAAGGAATAACAGTCAGGTTTCACTCCAAAAACAAAATAGCAAGTTTCATGCTTACTCACTTTTCTCTACAGATGTTCAACATGACATTAACGATAAATACAACATAGAAGTAAGTAGTGGACATGGTGGATTCAATGCCCCAGAATGCAATGTAGCTATATGAGTTATGGCATAGATTTGGATTGGTTAGTTAGCTATCAATGAGATGATGATCGCGATGGTGTTGGTGGTATTAGCATGAAACTTGAAGCTTTGGAGGATGATCTGTCTGAGCAGAGTATATAAATGATGATGCGAGAGAGCTGGACAAACAGAAGAAGAAGAACAACAACAACTTTATTCATCACATGTACACTTGTGAAATTCCTCTCTGCATTTAACCCATCTGAAGCAGTAAACACTTCAGTGACGCAGTGAATGAGCACACACACACATACCCAGAGCAGTGGGCAGACATGATAACAGCACCAGGGGAACAGTTGAGGGTTAGGTGCCTTGCTTAAGGGCACTTCAGCCCAACCTCAGCCCAAGGCCACCCCATATTAACCTAACTGCGTGTCTTTGGACTGTGGGAGAAACCGGAACATCCGGAGGAGACCCACACAGACACGGGGGGAACATGCAAACTCCACACAGAAAGGCCCCCGTTGGCTTCTGGGCTCGAACCCAGAACCTTCTTGCTGTGAGGTGACAGTGTTAACCACTTACACCACCATGCTGCCCAGGGCACAAAAGGACTAAAGCTCTGCTGCATCACTTTCTTCAGGTAGAGACGAAACAAGGGCTAATCTTGTGTTCCCTTGATGTCGGAAGTCGAAGCTAGGAATGACGTCACACCTGAGTTGATCATGTTCTAGTACAAGTTGGAAAACCAAAACGGAGACCTCTAGCCATTGCAGTTGATAACAACGCATTACACAGTATTTTGCACATGCACCAAAGCATACACCGTAGCAACATATCCACCGATAGAAGTTGGACAGTATGGTGTGTACGACTGATTTAATGAATCACAAATAAGTACTGTCTGTCGCCATCCTTATAGTTGAGGGTGGGCAATCCAGGAAGCTATCAGCTAGCTTCCCTGAATTCTCTTGGGTGATTATAGCACACCAAAGGAAGCTAAACCCTCATCTGGTGGCAGGTACACACATATACCTATGGGCAATTTAGAGTAGCCAATCAATCTAATCCACATGTCTTTGGACTGTGGAGGAAACCAGAGCACCTGGAGGAAACCCATGCAAACACAGGGAGAACATGTAAACTCCACACAGAAAGGCCCCTGTCGGCCACTGGGCTTGAACCCAGAACCTTCTTGCTGTGAGGCAACAGTGCTAACCACTACACCACCGTGCCACCCAAAAGAAGTATGAATAAACAGTAAATTACAACAGCTTTCACTTACTGTTGATGTGTAGAGCAGCCATCTTGAGGTCAGGATTGGTGAGGTTCTTCTGACATTCCAAGTCGGAAATCCAACTTGAGGGGGCTTTTCATTTGCGATTTCTGACTGGGAACTTGGAACATCCAGCTTCCCAATTCAAATGGAATGCACCCTGAATCCCACCGTCCACCAGCAGGTTGAACAGCACTGTGGGTAATGTCAATCAAACTGTCAATCAAGGTGAAACTAGACCAATATGTCAATGGAACAATGTTACCAATCATAAAATAAACCTTTTGTACAAGGTGACATATTATAGATATTGATATGCAAGATGGCAAGTTGGCCTAGTGGTTTCCATATCAAGCCTCTTGAGCAGGAGATTGTGAGTTCTGCTCGCAGTTGGGGTCATACCAAAGGCCATCATAAAAATGGTATCTACTGCCATCTGGCGAGGCACATGAGCAGGGAGTCAAGCTTTCGCAGTTACCAGAGGACTAGCCCCCCTTGCCCCCACTATAACCCTAGGTATGTAATAGGCAAGAGGCCGAGGGCTACAGAATTGGAGATTGGTGACACCCAATGCTCCTGGTTAGTACTGGGACAGGAGACTGCCTGGGAAGGCCAGGTCCTGGCAAAGCATGGACTTTGGCTGATAGGCAAGTTGTTCATGGTGGGGTTTTCCGTTAAAAGGCCCAGCATTCACACACTGTTCACAGATTGAGGAGGCGCTCCAACACTCTGCGCAAGTGTAAACGCAGGCAAAATGTTCATCACCTTGAAAATATCACTATCAGCATCTTTTTATAGCCCCTCTGTTGCTAAGCTGAAGCCTGAACCAGAGATGGAAATGGCTGCACATAGCTGTCTTGAGTTTAATGATCTGCTGTAAGATTTAGTGAGTGAAATGTGAGCTGTCACAACATCAAGAGTTTATGAGCCCCAAGAGAATGATGTAGATCTGAAATTACAGCCACACATTCATTATCTCGCATGATTATTGAGACTTGGTTATTTATCGAATCTTTGCAAACAGATACCAATATTATAATCTCTGCTTTTCCTGGTGCTTTTGCTCTAAAAAATAAATGACACCCTTGGAAAATGGACACGGATTAATTGGCAGTGAGTGTTGTATTGGATTGTACTGTATTTAGTGTAGCATCAATCTACTGTACATTCACATGAGCAGGTAACATCAGTTGGTTTTTTCTCTGATAATGAAATAAGTGATGAGTTAAATAAAGTTGTTGGATGTTTGTGAATGACCAGCACCCCTTCGTTGTCCTCTATCTCTGTGACATATGCATCAAAAGTATGCGTAATTTATAATCTCTTTTTAGTGTGTGTGATTCCGAGCAGCCTATAATGCAGATTTTGACAGCACGCATGCATTTCAAATGAGTTTTTAAGAAAGCAAAGCTACAAATTCGTCTAAGCACGATGTCTAAATGGCTCTTTCGAGATAAAGCAGATGGCTGTGGGGCATGGCTTCAACATCAGATTATAGATTTCTCTAAGCTTTATGTGGATGCAGCAGTGGGCTCTGCATATCAAACATCTGGCCTGATGTTTGGCTTTTGTGTTCTCCTCCACCAATCATTCTAAAGGTCACTGCTGCCTGTCGTTAGCATTCATTTGATTTGACGTCACTGGTTTTGGTCTCTACTCCGGGCCGGTTTGTGATCTAATCATCATTCTAGTTTGTATATGATCTTACTGCTTTCAGTACACATTGCTCCACTAATCTCATGTTAATTAGCACATGCAGTCCAGATCTAGCCATTACTCAGTGTAAACACACACACACACACACACACAACTGTGCTATAACACGCAAGGCTGCACATTAATGATGCTGACTCTGCTTTCAAGCGCCACCTGGCTCTCAGCCACACACACACATACGCACAATGACCACTAACACTGTCTAGCTCTGCACAAAAACACCTAAACACAGTAATGTGGGAGAAGCAGAAGGCAGAAAGCACTGCTCTCTCCTGTGATGTGTCTGACTGGAGAAATCTGAGTAGAATTTTTGTTAAACGTTTTTTACAGGACCCTCAGAGGTCGAATCTTTTCTATCGCTGCAGGCGATCCATCACAGAATCTTAGCTTTGAATTTATGTTGTAAGAGTGATGATAAATGGAATGGTGTGAACATACTGTATAAATAATGGCTATGGATGTGTAAATTATCTTGTTTTTCTCTCCTCACCAGCTTGACACACACACAGGGAGCAAGCTGTGGTGGTAACAGTGTGTGAGGCTCTGTTGGGTTCATTTTTGTTCACAGTAGAAAATGAGCTCTTTATAGTAATGACAGTAGATTTAAATCATCTCTTTAGCAAACAAGGTTTTGGATTAAACGTGGAACAAGCATTGTAGTACTTAATGACAGTGTAATATTTTACAATGGCTTATGCAAGCTGAAGCAAAGTTTTGGAGTCAAAGATAACAGGCTTCCTATGCTAGCTGAAGTAATGTTTTTTAATCATAGCTAATGCACTGTTTATGCTAGCTGAAGCAAAGCTTTTTGAGTCAAAGCTAATAGGTTTACTGAGCCAGCTTAAGCAATGCTTTTTTTAATCATAGCTAATGCACTGTTTATGCTAGCTTAGTAATATTTTTGAGTCAAAGCTAACAGACTTTCTATGCTAGCTGAAGTAATGTTTTATAATCATAGCTAACATACTGTTTATATTAGCTGAAGCAAAGTTTTTTGAGTCAAAGCTAATAGGTTTACTGAGCTAGCTTAAGCAATGCTTTTTTAAATCATAGTTAACATACTGTTTATGCTAGCTGAAGCAAAGTTTTTTGAGTCAAAGCTAATAGGTTTACTGAGCTAGCTTAAGCAATGCTTTTTTTAATCATAGCTAACATACTGTTTATGCTAGCTTAGTAATATTTTTGAGTCAAAGCTAACAGACTTCCTATGCTAGCTGAAGTAATGTTTTCTAATCATAGTTAACATACTGTTTATGCTAGCTTAGTAATATTTTTGAGTCACAGCTAAAAGCCTTTCCATGCTAGCTGAAGTAAGGTTTTATAATCATAGCTAACATACTGTTTATACTAGCTGAAGCAAAGTTTTTTTTTTGAGTCAAAGCTAATAGGTTTCTTGGGCTAGCTTAAGCAATGTTTTCTCATCATAGCTAACATATTGTTTATGCTAGCTTAGTAATATTTTTGAGTCAAAGCTAACAGGCTACCTATACCAACTTAAGCAACGTTTTCTAATCATTGCCATCAGGATGTTTATGCGAGCCGAGGCAAAGTTTTTGAGTCAAAGCTAACAGACTTCCTATGCAAGCTGAAGTAAGTTTTCTAATCATAGTTAACATACTGTTTCTGCTAGCTTAGCTAACAGGCTACCTGAGCTAGCTTAAACAATGTTGTTGTTTTTTTTTAAATCATAGCTAATATACTATTTATGCTAGCTTAGTAATGTTTTTGAGTCAAAGCTAACAGGCTACCTATACTAACTTAAACGATGCTTTCTAATCATATCTAACGGGATGTTTATGCTAGCTGAAGCAAAGTTTTTGAGTCAAAGCTAACAGGCATATTATGCTAGCTGAAGTAATGTTTTCTAATCATAGCTAACATACTGTTTATGCTCACTGAAGTAGCAGTTTTTGGGCCAGGTTATATGTACTTAACCAGATTAAGCATTTAAAAATCTTAAGTATCTGAAACCTGAATCTGATTTGAGCGTTACAGCATGGTGTCTAAAAGCTCTCTCTCTCTCTCTCTCTCTCTGTACTCTTCTTTTCTGTTAATGGAAGCTGACGTCAGATCAGATTTCCTGCTTTTAGATGTATAATTTATAAATCTGTGCTCAGGAGTACGAGTCTTTGGGTTAAAGGGATAAAATGGTTGAAAAACAAACACCTGAATAAAAAACAAATGCTATAAGAAGACAGGTTTCCAGAACAAAATTAAGATAATACATTTGTTTTAGTGTTGTTCAGGAAAGCCAAAGATGTTAAACAATGTTTTATAGAGAGACAGCTAAACAGGACTCTCTCTCTCTCTCTCGTCTGATCCTGACATCTGATCTGTTTTTGTTCCACATCTCTTTCTAACTGTTTTATTCAGTAGTCCTATGTCAGGAGAGACAAATTGCATGCTCACAGTTGTTGGCTCGGTTGTCATCTGCACATCTTACGCAGCAAAACGTCAAGGCTTCACTACTCATGGGACAGCTATCATCACCTTTGCCTCCATCTGTTCACACACTGCAGGAGATTAGAGCTGAATCAGTAATGCACTGGACTTCTGCGTGTTTAATTTTCCTGTAATCTGCCTGTGTGTCACACAGGTTCTGTTCTGTTATCTATATTTAATTTGGTCTTGAAAATGCCATTGAGGTCCATCCTAATCCACACTGGGTTAGGATGGACCTCAATGGCCTAATCCTCCATGCTATATACCTTCGAACCACTCCCTAAAGCCAGGGTTACACTTTGCGATTATATCAGTGATTTAAATTTATTACTAGTCTCAGGCTTTAGGACTTGTGTCAGGCCTTGAACTTGAGTCTGGTCGTGAGATATTTTCAGTATTGATTTTGACTTGTCTCTGTCTTGGCCACCAGCCTCACTAAATATGGTCTTGTTCTTGGCCACGGGTTTGTTTGTTAACAGATTCTGCTTAAATCTCAATTTACAAATTTGATCTGGTATATGTGAAAACAAAGTAAAGGATTTGATGCTTTTTTTGTCTCAATCTTGACTTGTCTTCATGTCATTTGGACTCAGTTTTGACTTGGTCCTGACCCCCTCAGGGCTCGACATTAACGGTAGTCCGACTGTCCGGGACAAATCCACATCTGCCTGTCTGACATGAAACATTGAATATTTGTTGAAAATCATTTTTATAGTAATTATTTATCAATACAGTTCCAACAAGACTAGTTTAATCCCCTCAGTGATCTGCCTGCGTTATTGTTTATGAAATTCCAAGGAAGCTGAGTACAGCAGGTGTGTGTGTGTGTGTGTGTAAAAATGGCCACGTCGTTATATCTAATTATAGATGATTAGACTCATCGAAATCTGAGAAATGGCAATCAAATAACTAAAAAAATATCTGTGGTGAATCTTCATTTCATTTGGACATTCATTGCATTTTTCTTTGTATGGCTCACATTAACCATCACAAATGCCGTAAAATATTTTGAGGGAATTTTATGATGGTGCCGAACTCACTTACTGTTTGTTTTCATTCACAGCATGATTCTGTCCCCCTTATCATGTCCAACTTGCTTTGTTTTTCTTTGGTTTCATTTCTTTAAATTAATTTATACTTCATGTTTTACTGGATTAATCAAGATGTAACTTTATTTCCTCCAGAAGCTTTGAATTTGGATGAGTCTAACTCTTAAAACTGCAGATCAGGTAATGGGTTAGAACAACACATGCACCATAATGGGGCAGTGGATAGGTTTTTTAAATTGTTACAGCTAAAGTTTGACTTTTATTGAAAAATTAATAATTATCATAACTATACTTGCTTTTTGATAAACTTTGTTAATCACTTTCCGTTCATTGAACTAGAAAATACATAGGAATAAAAAGGTTATGGTCAGGACAAGTGAAAATTATTGCTCTTGTCCGACTGCTTGAGGGGATTAAAATGTTAATGTCGAGTCCTGGATGCCCTTAAGACTCGGACTTGACTTGATCTTGGTTGGTCCTGGTCTTGGTCTTGTTTCAAACTTGACAGTGGTGGTCCTGGCTCCAGTTCTACTCATCACACTGTATGAGATCCTAATACAATTCAGATTTCTATAATAGACTGTTCTCCAGTGTCATACTGTATAATGAAGATCCTCTATAGACCTGTGATTAAAGAAAATGACTGATCTGGAAAACTGGGAAGCATGAATTACTGGAAAATAAACTCAGTGTCTTTGACCAGAGCATTTCTTGACAATTATGATGAGATGTCAAAGAGATGTTTCCTCTGCTGCCACAATTCAACAAACCACTCTTTTTTAAATCCCATGTTTCGTTTTTACCTTTCACCATCATCAGTACCATATTTGTAGCTGTCTTGTGAGTTTCACCTTATCGTATGTTGTCCTCTTATTGGTGGGGTTTAAATGAGTGTTGTAGCAGCACTCCCAGTCTGTCCATCATTTATACTGTGTATACCATCATCAATCCCAGCTGACTTCGGGCAGGAGGTGGGTACACCCTGGGAAGTTTGCTACTCTATCTCTACGACAACCTCTGGGCAGTTTGACCTAATCTACATGTCTTTGGACTGTGGGAGGGGACTGGAGCCCATGAGACGACAGTGCTAACCATTGCACCACCATGCCGTCCACACCTACGAGTCAAAGGCTTTAATTCAAACTTTCTCACTCTGCCAGAAATTTATCGCAGGATGTCTTTGGTCATAGAAGAATAAACTGTCTGCTATTGAGTGCATCACATTATCTCAAATCGTGACCAAATCACGTGACCATATAATTGTGTGTAGAAGAGTGTACAGTGGCATGCAAAAATTTGGGCACCCTTGCTTAAAATTCTGTTACTGTGAATAGTTAAATGAGCAGAAGATGAACTGATCACCAAGAAGATAGCCTAAGAATCTTTCAGAATTAGAAGCCTTTTGCAAGGACAAATGGGTGAAAATCCCCTGAGTAAGAATTGAAAGACTCTTAGCCGGCTACAAAAAGTGTTTACAGTCTGTGATACTTGCCAAAGGGAGTGTTACTAAGTACTAACCATGTTGGGTGCCTAAACTTTTGCTTCAGGCCCTTTTCTTTTTTTTTGTTGGTATTTTGTACCCATGAATGATGGAAACAAAAATGTAATCTTGCTGAAAATATTAAAGAAATGTGTCACCTTTGCCTTTATGCCTCTTGGTGATCAGTTCATCTTGTGCTCACTTAACTATTCACAGTAACGGACATTTTAAGCAAAGGTGCCCAAACTTTTGCATGCCACTGTTTGTTATGGGGTGGGCTTTAATTGTGGTCTATGATGCCTCATATGAACAGTTACTGCAATAATATTATTTATACATTTTGATTACTTGACACTGACTCAATATAGACTCAAGACAAAAAAAAACAAAAACAAAACAGTTGTGCGGTATAATTAGCTTTCCTGGTTCTTGTGATCTCTACATCTTGCCAAACATGAAACCTGATCTTCCTCATTTGCTCCAGCTCTGCATTCCTGAGACGGCACTTTTGTTTCACTTGTCATGGAAAAGTGATCAGCATGTTCAACACCGCCAGTCTCCGTCTGTTCACATGCTATTAGAGCATTATGATACCAAGGAGTGCTATGAGAAATGTTCCTGAAGCCTAATTAAAATTCCTCCAAGTGGAAGATGTGTGTTAGATTACTGTTGCACAGGAATGTCTAATATTCTCCCTCTTTAAAAAAAACAACAACAACAACCCCTCTGTCTCTGTAGTGTTGTTTCCATTTAAAAGGGTGTCAAATAAAATGTGTAATTGACGTACAGGTGCAAATACACATACTGCCTTGTTGGATGATTTCGCAAGTGTGTCTTTCAGTTTTCACTGAATTTGCGTGTCGTGCAAGACACACTTGCATAATGAAATGCAAGCAGTCAAAAGAAAAGGCCTTGAAAATCTGACCAGGTTTGTTTTCATCAGATTGATCATATTGATTTTGTGTCTCTCTCTCCTTCTCGCTGTCTCAGATATTGAATTCAGCTGTGTGTGTGTGTGTATGTGTGTCGTTCTGACTCTCTCAGGTGTTGGGTTCAGTCGAGTGTGTATCAGCCGGAGTGTGATGGTCTTGGTGAATCCTCAGAGTGGACGAGGCCAGGCGATGTCTCTCTACACTGGCCCTGTACTGAGCATGTTCACTGAGGCAAACATCTCTCACACACTCATCACCACAGGTCTGTTTGTATTACACACACACATTTTTTTTCCAGTATTTTTTTCTCCATCTTGTGATTTTTAACATCAGTGTTTAAGCACAAGCAAAGACACCAGTTCCATTTCAATGTCTCCGGCATCATTTCACGAAGGATGTGACACGATCATCAGTTGGCCTTATTTTTGGTCACATCACTTCTAAAGTCATATGGGAGACTCGGCAAAACATGTGGAAAGAGGTTCTCTGGTCTAACCAAACCAAACTTTCTGGCCTTGGCTCAAAGCTCTACAGTTGGGATAAACCGGAAAAAAAAAATCTCCCTGAGAACACTGTGAAGCATGGTGGTGGTAGCATCATGCTGAAATACTTCCCTTGGCCACTTAGTTGCTTTTCCACGTTCATGGCACTGAATCTCTTTAACCCATAAGAACCTGGACCCATTTCTCCTTAAAGGAAAATTATGGGGAATATAAAACAGACCAAATGGACCACACAGAACACATTTTCTAATTTGTTTTTTAAATTCTGACCCCTACTGGCAAAGATCTGGAAAGTTACATACTGTATATGTCACATTGGGCACTTTATAGTAAACTTATTCCTTATTTGAAAATAAATCAGCTTGACAGTTTTTTTTTTGTTCAGTAACACATTTGTATTTTTATTTGCATTTCCATAAGATACAATAACATTCTAACTTTAATGTTTAAGTTGAACAAAAAAAATTGTCTGATTGGTTTTACAACAAAAAATGTGCAAACTGAATAATAAAAACTACTTCATACTGGGTAATTAAGCAACAAGTTACTGTAGCTGTAAAAAAAAAAACTGAGCTACAGACAGATGTAGTAACCTTCAGAAAGCATGTACATAGTGCAAAAAAAAAACGGTTAAAGAATAGTGAAGGGGAACAAAACCTTTGTATTATCAGCACTATGTTTTAACCATTGTTATCACTCTCTCAGGCCCATTAAGCAGTTTTAGCAAAGTAGCCTAGGCCAAATGGTAACATCTGGAACAATTTCCTTCTTCAGTGAAGCAAAGATGCACATCACACTTCTCACAGAGGGTGGTGGTTGCATTGACTTTGCATAATTTGCACGCTTTTCACACGTTACAGGCCAGTGTGCAACCTGGTCAGTGCGAACATCAACCAAGTCAAGTCAAGTCAAGTTTATTTGTATAGCGCTTTTAACAAAAGACATTGTCGCAAAGCAGCTTTACAGAATTT
>JAODVO010000015.1:4404665-4415182 GCA_025400055.1 Notarius lentiginosus
CCCACTCACACCTGATTGTCATCCCATTGATTGAAAACACCTGACTCTAATTTCACCTTCAAATTCACTGCTAATCCCAGTTCATGTTTTTTTTTTTTACGGGCGTGGCGAAGATAAACCAGGGGGCGGGACTAAAATTTGAATAGTGCACAAAATGTCTGCAGGTGTGCTACAGATCCACATGAGAAGTGACACGTGGATGTGCAGTTAATTAGACAGGAAGTGGCGTCGATACTGGGTCTAATCTGATCAGTGGAGGGTTAAAAGCTCTCCACCAGCTTTCTCTGTGTGTTCATTTTGCAAACTCGAGCCACACTGTTGTTTATTTCCCTGCCCTGCATCTCATTTCCCTCTCAGCCGAGTTCAGGCTTTGGGGTTTTTCAGCTCCGTCTCCCCCTGACGTCTGAGGATCTGCCGTTTAAACGCACAACACCCTCATACCTTCGCCTTTCTCACATTCTTGCCTCATTTCTGCTTATTTCTTTTTGTCGATCCACTGGACGGTCTGTAGTTCCGTTTGTTACACCATGAGAGTATTTTACACTCGGATCTGTGTCTACATGTTATTACGCACTCGTGTTACCCATCACATCACCTGTGTGTGTGTGTGTGTGTGTGTGTGTGTGTGTGTGTGAGAGAGAGATGTGTATGGTGTTTTAAGAAAAAAAAAAAACCACACACCATGAAGACAGACTATCAGCTCCTGTCCCGTTTTCTCCGTTCTCGTCCCCTGGTTAATAAACTCCACTCCTGGATGGTGATGGTGTGCTCAGCGTGTTCGTACCCTTTGATTAGTGCCGATCAGGCAGGAGCCAATGTCCTCCTGTGAGACGTTATTTCCTATGTTCAGTTTCCAACCTGGTGAATTTAGGGAGGAAAGGGAGGGGTTTGTGTGGGAGGAGTCTGGTGTATCATTTAGCATGTAATAGTTTGTATTATAAAAAAAAAGTATATTTTGTAAATACATTATTTGATTCTTTACCGTGTTTGATTTCTGAGGCTGTAGCTGTCCTGATTGTATAGCGAGAAAACGCATACATGGAAAAAAAAAAAAACATATTTAACAACTTTCTTTACAGAAATAAAGGTGTATGGATCATTTGGCCAATCTGACAGCGTTTGTGCTTCTCCAAATTAAAAGTGAATTATATTGTATCCTTCGTGTGTGTGATGGTTTTTATTTCATGTTGAAATAATCACCCAGCAGATGCTGAGATTCTGATGCAGCACTTTGTGTCGACGCTTAGTCCTGTTTGTCACGTGATCAAGCTCCTCAGATGTGTGTGATGTCACCAGATTGAGACATGACCCTGAAGTTAAAGCTCATCATCTTGCCCAGTTCCAGCTGTGGTGTCGCAGGAAGTGTTCACTTTCCAAGACCATCAGGAGGATTTCCAGGAACAAACTCTGATTTGGTTCAGTCCACTCTAACAGCCGTCATCGTTGGAGCTCTGATGTTACCCGTCACCGCAGCGCAAATTAAAAGCATTTGGCTACAATACACTGAAATGTGAGATTTTAGACTCTAATGATTCCACAGCACCTCTAAGAACCAAATGAGTTCAGGTGAACGAGGCTCCGCCCACAGCTGCTTCAGGATCAGTCGGAGGGAGGAGACAGTGAGAAACTCGGTCAGTTACCATGGCAACTGACCCAAGATTGAGTTTTCATCCAAGCTGGAACAGGCACCTCATCACCCCAGCTTTAATGGATATGATCTAATAACCTTTTATTGCAGCAGTAATGGTGAGGAAAGGCATCCAGAGGGAGCAATCCATTTATTCAAGGTGTACTGCATTTGCCCACTAGAGGGCGCCAGACATTTTTACTTTGGGGAAATTGCATTACATCTAATTACTGTAGGACAAAAGATTTCTTTCTGTGGCTGATTTAGAGAATGTCTAATTTATTTTTCAGAAAGTGTCATATCAAGGCTACCAGATACACAATGTACACATGCATGCATGTGTGTGTGTTTGGGGGGAATTTTTAAAAGTAGATAAATAAATAAAACCTTTGCTGCACACTGCTAGTGTAGTCAGATGAAGACTAGAAGATAACACCTTGTGAGGTAAGTGCGTGTAATAAATTGATGTTCAAACACTGTGTTGAAAGAGTGAACTAGTGATTTGTGCGTCTGACCCAAAACTCAATGTAGAACTGATAAATTTGTACTTAAAATCTATGAGCAGTCCTGTAGAATAATAATAAGCCCAAACCTCTACCAGTTACAGAAAATGAGCTGCTATTTGATGGGATTTGAGCATAAACACTGATGGAACCAAATAGACCAGACAGAGTGAAGGATCAGGAAGGAAATCTTGCCTGGTGATTGATGACGGTCTCTACAGGTAATGTTTCTGTGAAGGAATTTGAAAAACTATGAAAGACCTACAGATTGAAATGGAAAGAATGTGAGACCTTGAGCACTATTGGGGGCGTAGTGGTTAGCACTGTCGCCTCATAGCAAGAAGGTTCTGGGTTCGAGCCAAGCGGCTGACGGGGGCCTTTCTGTGTGGAGTTTGGATGTTTGCCAGGTGCTCCGGTTTCCTCCACAGTCCAAAGACATGCGGTTAGGTTCATATGGGACGGCCTTGGGCTGAGGTGCCCTTGAGCGAGGCACCGAACTCCCAACTGCTCTCTGGGCGCTGTTAGCATGGCTGCCCACTGCTCTGGGTATGTGTGTGTGCTCATTGCTTCAGATGCAGAGAGGAATTTCACAAGTGTGTGCTGAATAAAGTTGTTGTCGGTGCTTTAGGTCTGGTAAAGAACCGTATGGAGGAGCATCTTGGAGAAAATCCCAGAGAAGCCAAAGATACAAAACAAACAGCTCATATATTAAGAAAAGTCTTCTCACTTTGACATGGTTTTTCTCTGGTTAAAGATATAAGCAGTGACTTTCCCACTGCCTCTGAGGTCTGGTTGCAGCCCGGTAGTGGGATTGGAACACAAGCTGATCAAAGGATTTGAAAACAATATTAATCATAATAATAGACAACAGAGGCTCCTCAAGAATTCTTGCTCCAAGTTTCATTTTGGAAAAGGTCTTTGCAACAAAGACATGAGGTCATTTAGGGTACTTTGGGAATCTGAAAGCGGTACAGAACGTTTAAACGTCAGTCAATCAAAAATCTGTTAAACATAAAGATGTGGAAGTGGAGTGACAGAGTGACTGAGGAACCCAGTGTAGTCGTACAGTCGTAATGGATGTGCTATATGAGATGTGTGTCAGTTTGGAGAGGTTTAAACACACACACAGAGAGAGAGAAAGCTGAGGACACATGGGAGAGGGGGCTTTAATACCGACTTTATTTCCAAATCCAGGTTCACAGCAGCGAGAGTGAGTGTAAAGTAACTGATAAAACACACAACCACAATGAGGACAATCACAACTGTTAAGCTTAGAGTGGACTGGAAAACTGCACTTGGAGAGAGAGAGAGGGAGAGAGAGAGAGCTTGCTTTCCCTGTTGAGTTCACATGATTTCAATCCATCAGGCTGTTTTAAAGCTTCTCCACAGGGGCTTAGTTTATTTTTTCATCAGAACATTAGTGCTGTTTGAGTAATAAGGAAGTTCAGTAGATGGTTGAAGATGATGTACAGAGAAACCTCTCCTTCTGACATTTGGCACTTTAATGATTCTTCCCACAAAGCGAAGCACAATCAATTAATTATTTAAAGCCTGAAGAGTTAAGCAGCTAGTTTTGCTTCCGTCACCTTGTTTTGTTCAAAGCAGGAAACAGGAACCTCCACTGTTCTGGGTATGTGGTGGTTTCGCCCCCTGGTGGTTTAACCCCCAGTGTATTAACCCCATCTTCTTTTCATAAGAGAAAACAAATTAGTTGAAGAAACTCTGACTAGTTCACTGAATCGAATCAAATCAACGCTTTGCATGTTTAAATCTCTGCAGCTCAACAGAGCAGTTTTCAAAGGACTTTCTAAAGATGCGATTATCATTCTAAGAAACAATATTATGCTTTGCCGGTAATATATAATTTGTAATAATTCTAAAAGCTCTCATAAATGACTGGTGTCTTAGAAGGTCAAATTATGATCAAACTGAGTTCAATTCAACGATGGAGCTAAACCACCTGAACAATGTAAGATGTTCAGCATGTTAGCTGTCACGCCAACATGACCGCCAAGCGGTGGTGAAGTGTTACTATTAGACCTGGGACTTGAGCTCAGCCTAAACTGAGCCAGACACCAAAACAGCGACAGGGCAAAGGATTTTGCAAGGGATTAGCGGCAGGCTGCCAGGTCGCTCTGTTGTGTGTAGCTATCGATGTTGATTTTAAAAGTAAATTTACTTTTACTTTTTTAGTAAATCTACTTACATCTGAGTGAAAAATACTGTAGTGAGCGTGCAGCGTGGAAGAAGAGTCGGAGACAGAAATCTTAGTTTCTCAGTCATTAGCCTGTAGCTCTGGATAAATAGCACTAGCTTGAGTGCTTTATTAGGGTATTTGGTTGTAGGGTATCCGGCTATGGGGTATCTGGCTGTAGAGGGTATTTGGTTGTAGATGGTATCTGGCAGTAGGGGGTATTTGGCTGTAGGTCAAGGAGCAGAAAGAAGAGTTATAGATTTAAAAAAAGTTTCAACACTACTCATGAATGCTATACCAGCTGGAAGGTGACTTCATTGCTGCGCTGACTCAGGGTTAAGCTCACGTTGGTTTTCGAGAAGGCTGAGGGTGATACATTTTTAGTCCCTCCCACTATAAATCAAAATCTGATTGGTTAATTAGTCATCTGTCACTTCTCACATAAACATACACTGCCATGGCTTTCTGTCCCGGCGATGAAGTCCTAACCAATGAGTGAGCAGCTCTAAACTCTTCTCGGCCTAGAGACAACAAACAAAACAATCTCATTGGAGAACTCGATTTTAATGTTTTCAGGACAGTAGCCCTTTCGTTTCTGAAGCACATTTGATAGAAAGTGAGGCCGAATTAGAATAGAATAATTATAATGAAATTAAATATAACATTTGAAATGCTGATATGTTTGAGCTTTCTCTGAAGGCCCTGACAGTTCCCCCTCTGCCTCCAATCAGTGTGTGGCTGTGGGCTGTATAATTTCTGACCCCTAACTTTAAAAACTGATAAATGACTGTTATTGGGGTCCTAAAAGGCAAAATTATGATCGAACTTGGTTCAACTCAATGATGGGGCTAAACCACCTGAAGATCGAGCGAAACCACCGTAAACCATTCTGAGGACTCGCTGATATTCTCAAACTTGGTAAATCCTTGAGCCAGTTTATAAGTATTTCTTCTCTCTCATCTCTTTTGATTCTAATTTGTAAACATATTACTATGCATGAACAGTTAAAGGAAGAGTTTGATCAGCTAAAGGCCTCAGCGTCCACCATGCGGCTTATGAGAGAATGAAAACTGCGCTGGAAGTGTGGAGCAAACTGAATCCAATCATTCCAAGATGGATGACTTTGTGGTGGAGCAAATTTCTTCCCGTCGTCATGGAAATTGTCATATTTGAACAGCGCCGTCTGCAGCGACTAAAACGAAACCGCTTTGGTTTCCGCATTAAGTACACCGAGACCTTAAGACATGTTCAGTGTTAATTTTTTTTTTACCCGAGCTACAAGGAGAACATCGCTGACAAATAATAGAGGAACAGAAGCCACAAGTTCATCACGCAGTTCAAAACTTGACACACCAAACATGCCTTAGCTGACTGGAGAGCGTTTCATTTTTGCCTGAAATGTCAGTTTTATATTCAACGAAAAACTTGTCATGAATCTTCAGAGGGAAAGAAGCAGATAACTCGCAGTACCTTTGATGCTCATCCGCATCCTTATTATTCTTTCTCTTTTTTTTTAAATATCAAAAGGAATAAAGCTGAGGTGCATTAAAGATATCAAAAGGTAATAAATATCAGGAAATAAAAACAGGAACAATGCATTCATTTCTAACACATCTCACATCTACAAGAAAACTACAGTATTAAATGCTTCGTTTGGATTTTTGCATGATTTTGTGTTTGTTCTTTCCTTCTGGTTCTCAGGTCGGTTGGGTGTGTAAGACGAGATCATCGGGGTGTGAAGTTAAACTACAGGTGAGGAGTTGAAGCAGATCGACGTGGACCATTAAACCAGGCTAGTCTTGGATCAAGGCATCTTTTCGAACAGGTTTATAGCAGCTCAACATGGTTTCGTTGCGTTTTCTCTTCCCAAATCACATCCTCAGCACTCACTGTTTACATTTCGCAGAGTTTTAATGAGCGAGGAAAAGGGAGGCACTTTGTTAAACCAAACCGTCCTTCACGTTTACGCCGTCTATCACGTCATCGTTAACAAGACTGATTATTTATTTAAGACTTGTATTATGATCAGATATGGTGGATTTATATTCACACACTCACTGAAGCTGGGCTACATGTGAAGACGGTTCATGAGGCAGAGCGATGCGTTTTTATAAAATGTTTAAGGTTTAAAGCGGAAAGGAGATGAACATCACATTCCGCATCACTATAAAATGATCATTTTCTGGTTTTTGACTTTATTTGTATCCAAGGGCTGCTGCTGCTGTAATCATAAAGACTCTCTGAAGCTCATCCCAGGACCTTCTCCTGGGATGAGAAGGATTTTAGAATTTTAGACATTTTCTACTAAATGTCCTGGAAAACACACGTACTACGGTTTGTCTTCACTCTTATACACCCGTAAACTGCCAAGATTTCGACTCTCACTGTCTGTCCAGGGTCCAGGTTTCTTCACGTTGTCTCAGGGTGTTTATTCCTCGCCACGGTCACCTTTGGATTTCTGTAAACCTCACCCTGTGCACAAGGTTTCCTCTTCACTTCACATGGAGTTGGCCAGTTCGGATCTGCCTGGTGTCTGAAGATAGCTACTGGAGCTACAAGGGCAACCTTCAGCCACCAGTTTGTCTAAATAATCCCTACATCACTGAGTTCAGTAATATTATTTGTGCAGATAACACCACCAGTGTAGGAGCCAAATTTAGTTTAAACTTTCTTTGGTTTTGAGACTTATATTTTTGCTTTAGATTTACTGGCACTTAGCTGGGAACTTTTATTTTGACGTAGCCTTAGGGCACCTGTTCAAGTAAAGACGGTGTGTTCCATGTGCTCAGTCTATTCTCAGTTTGACAATGGAAGATGCTGGTGACCGACAGTTTATCAATTCTAAGCTCCACTTGAACAGTTAGATTGAACTCTTAGACTCCTTTGTTTTCACCCTTTGGGATGTACACCTTTGAAATAACCCTTTTGTGGATCTCTACAAACAATTGGATGTTACACCACTTTTTTGGACTTTGTTTGACCAATACAACCAAAATACGTCCCGAAACATCACACAGGAACTAAATTATCGCCCCAATCAGAAAGCCATACCTCCTACCCAAGTCTGACATTGAGTTAAATCAGTGAGTTTTTTTTTTTTAAATAATAAAGAACATTGTGTCACTTGGTGTCAGAAAAACATCCGCATTTGAGTGGGAGGAGTGTTCTCTTCCCTGTCAATCACACCAACACTAACCAATCAACATCTGTGAGCTCAGGTATGTGGAAGACGGCAGACAGCACTTTTTACTCTGAGTGCGCCTTCACCCTGCTGATTGGTAGCTGGCTGGTGGGAGGGGTTTGGGAGGTGGAAACGGAAGGAACAACCACATAAACGAGTACGAGCATGAGATATTAATCAATAAACACCACCACAAAGCTGACTGAGTGGTGTGCGATGAACAGGATTTCGATTTGGATGGTGGTTACGTACAAGCTTCCATTTCTTATGAGCTACATTAGCAAAACTTCAGACACCAAAAAAGGAATAAGAGGAAACCTTTGTTTACATTTTATTTCCGGTCAGTAATTTCTCTCAGGATTGATCTGAAACCTTAAATTTGGTATATTTTATCACCTGAGGTGTGATCTCAGGTGTTATTTGTCGTATTCAATCACACGGAATAATGCGTTTATGAAAGCAGCTCATCACTAGCACACAGGTGATCACTAACGTTCAGGATGTGGACTTCGTCAGGACGTACACAAAAAGGAGAAGAACGAGGATTTAGTGGTTTGTGATTAATCTTAAATCGATGACTGATTGGCTGAATGGTACGCTGAACGTACAAAGTGTAAAGCTGCGTGTGTGTAATAAGTTTTTACATTACAGTACAGCAAAATGCACCAAAGCACATTTAAGGCTGAAGTCAGGCACATTTCGCAGGTCACTATTCGCACGCTCGGAGAATTAGTGAACGGTTTTGGACTTAATTCTAATCAGGTTGTAAACTGTACAGATCGAGAGAGAGAGAGAGAGAGAGAGAGAATCACTGATCTGTGAGAATATTCTGTAGAATAAGAAGCAGCACTGCTCTTTAATCACACTCACAGACCTGCCAACCCTGAAGGAGAAGAAGAAGAAGAAGAAGGTGTAGTCCTCCATTTTACAAATCACTTATCTGAACGAAACCAGGACATTTTCACTGTTTAACTGATGAAACTGTTCACCATTAAAATAATTTCTAAAATGTTAGATCAGACACGTTTAACCTTTTTTCCCAGTTAAACTTTTTTTTATTTGTTTTTTCCCCCCCCCTTCCTTTTCATTTTTAACCTTTTTTCCCCCCGGTAGCCATTCAGTGAGTCTCTACACTGCAAAAATGTCAAGTGAAAATATCTCAACTATGGTTGAATTTAACTCATCTTTCTTATTATAAGGTCACAGTAAATGAAACGTATGATTATTAAACCTATTTACTTGATGGTTCTATTGGTAACTAATTGTTCGAACATTACATTACAGGCATTTAGCAGACGCTCTTCTCCAGACTGATGTATAACTCACCCAGAGCAGCCTGGGGGTTCGATGCCTTGCTCAAGGGCACTTCAGCCATTCCTGCTGGTGCAGAGAATCGAACCGCTGACCTTTTGGTCCCAAATCTGCTTCTCTAACCTGAAATCGTCTAAAACAGGCTGAGTGATTGAATATATGATTTACAATCATCTCATAACAGGAACTATTACATACACTTGTCTATATTCAAGATATTTTCACTTGCTAAGATATTTCTGCAGTGTAATAAATACAATAAACTGACGTTGCACATATCCTGATGGATTTTATGTTACGTTAATAAACTCAAATGATCACCTTTCACCCGGACAGGCAGTGAGAGTACGACTTTCAAGTGGAAAAACCGAATCGAGTTGAGAGCACCAGTCAATATACTGTATTAGTAAGTGGGCGGGGCTATCAGCGAGTTCAAAACACTTGCGCAACTGTTAATTATTCCAGATTCACATGTTGATTTGCTTTTAGTTTGGATTGAAAAAAAAAAAGAAAAGCAGAGTCTTTTTGTGTATTTTACTTGAGTGATGGTTTGCTTGTCGGAGCGTCGCTCTGGTTGTAAACACGGCGCTCCGACGCAGGCCAGCAGCTCTGCTCTCATCATATCAACTTTTGAAATATTGGTAGTCGGCCTGCTACATGGAAAAGAGCCACAACTTTTTTTATTTATTTATTCATTTATTTATTTATTCACTGTGATCTGTGAGCACCTCCGCACATGTTCTCGGTTGCCGTTTTACTCCAAAAAACAAAAACAGACTGATGTTTAACTGCAACGAATCACCGGTTTATCAGGTTGTTTAATATATTGCAGGATTGTATCGTAATCTAATTGCAGCATGATGTTTTTTGATCTGTACTGAGCAGCCCAAGTAGTAATAGTAATAATAATAATAATAATATTCACAGCATTATAGCTGTGCATATTATATAACTAATGTACAGTACTGGGAAAAAGTCTTAGGCACAAGTCGACAAAAACGGCTTGTTTTATATATATATAACAGGAATCAGTAAGCCATAATAAATGAAACAAAGTCAATATTTGGTGTGAGACCAATTGTTGACTTTGCTTTAAAAAAAAAATTAAATAGTAGTCTGAGGTCCAGTGAGTGCAGTTTTATGTGGAGATGATCTGTAGGTTTTCCTGAGTGTCTTCCAGAACCAGCCGCAGTTCTTCTGGACACTTTAACTGTCACACTCGCGTCTTCATTTTGTACCAAAATCCAGCAGCCTTCATTATGTTTTCTTTTTTAATCTGAAAAGTGCGCTCTTATGGAATACGCTGCTCAGATACAAACTTTTTTTTTTCTGTAACTTTTAATTTTGTGCTGGAAAAAAAAATGGAACTGTAAAATGTTTTTGTACCGACTCGATAATGTAGAAGTCATCAAAGTTTGTATGAAAAAAAAAAAATAGGGTGCCGAAGATTTTCGCACAGTACTGTATTTCCAAAGTTATTAGAATTATGTAGCTACATGTTTATCCCAAACGGTTACTGCTACCCGTGAATATGGAGTCACTGTATTTCTACACTGACTATGTTTTTTCACTATTGAATTTTACTGTGGGCGGCGTCGTGGTTAGCGCTGTCACCTCACAGCACGAAGGTTCTGGGTTCGAGCCCCGTGGCCGGCGAGGGCCTTTCTGTGTGGAGTTTGCATGTTCTCCCCGTGTCCGCGT
>JAODVO010000015.1:4658127-4669238 GCA_025400055.1 Notarius lentiginosus
TTGCCTGCGACCCTGTAGAACAGGATAAAGCGGCTACAGATAATGAGATGAGATGAGAGAGATAATGTGATGTCTGATTGGTCCATTTCCAAAAATTGGTGCACTTTTGTTGTTTATGATTTTGACACACTAAGTAAAGAAGGTTGTAAATTAAATGCATGTCTCTAATTTAATCTATAACTGCAGCATGCCATATACTGTATATGTCCTGACTCCTATGTTTATATTCCCATTTAGAGAATAAATCATGTTAAAACTTTGCAAATCCACTTCAAATATGCTTAATGCTCTCTCTCTCTTTCGCTTTGTTTTGCTGTATCTGTAAATGAGATTAGGAGGAATGATTACACAGCAGCGAGACATGAATAGGAGCTGAATCGCTGCAGCATAATAAAGCTTTTTTTCCTTATTCACTCTCTTTTCCAGTCCGCTGTATCAGCACAATGATGCCTCATCTGCTGCTTCTTTATATGAGCTGGAGGGTCGAGTGTTAGCGATGTGATTACAGAGAAAAACTATAATCTTCGCTAACTAACAGCTAGCTAAGTTTCAAAGATTTGAGTTATCTGAGATTTGCTTATACTTTGTGAACTGCCTAATGATCATAAATCTTGCTCATAAATCTGTCCTCGCTACATCGCTAAACATCCAGCCAAACCCTAATCATAAAAGCGTAATCCGTGCCTTAGACTGTTTATAAAATATCTATAATGTTTGTAAAATCTCTTGTAGCACAATGGAAGCGTTTTTTCAACTTCGACTGCACAAGCAATGTAGCTGAAACAGGTAAGTACTGTAGGCGGTCGATTTCTGTTATTCAGAGACTTGCTAATGATCTAAAATGCCAACATTCTAGCTTGCTAACTATCTCACACTAAGCAATTAGAATAGTGTAGGGCTAAATAAAAAGCTATTCAGCTAAATTATCTTCCATTTGTATGCAAAGTATACAGACTCATAGTTAGCTCTCTTTAACCTGGCTTGCTAACAAAGTCGCATGCTAAGCAGCTAGCAAATTTCTATTTCTGGGTGTGCTGGTATGATTTGACCCCAGACACTGAAAAGAAGTCTAAGACTAATTTAATAAATTTTGTGACATTTGAATTCATGTGAGATGTGAATTTATATAATTAGTCAAGGAAAACAGCTAGCTAAGGCTTTTTCAGCATACATATACATTTGAGTGTCTGGACCCCAACAACCCACAAACTCTGAAATAAGACACCCAGTCAGTTTCTTTTGGGCTCCTATTTCAGAAAACATGAGCTTCAACAAGCCATTCAGACTCGTCTCCTCTTTCTATGTCACAAGGGGAGCTTATTAGAATGATCCTGCCCCCTCATCTGAATACTGTATCTCCACTCATAGCTTGAGAGCTGCCTTTGCAAATAAATATTAAAGAGGAAAGTGCTACCTGATTGGCTGGCAGAAGAGGGGGTGGGGTGAACAGTGGCTGATTATCATTTAAAGGAACAGGCCGTTCCTCAAATCAGGCGTTTTGAACAGGGCTGTTTAGACAAGGGGAGAAGAGAGTTGCGGTGTTTTATCCTTGTAATACTTTGACCAAAGCATGTCACAAACATTTCATTAAGACCTCAGGGAACTGGGTCAACATGTGGAAAAGTTGTATAATACGTCACCTTTAAGCAACTCTGGTTACACGTATTCAAATTTCCTAAATTTGCATTACATGACCAGGCACAATATCTTAGTTTTAGGTTCAAATAATAGAGAAAACTAGGGTTAGTCTTTAACATCAACTTGAATTATTTAGTTGATGTTAAAGACATGGTGATCGTCATCATGACCCTGACAAGCTTCACAAGGGTTCATGAAAAGGGTTCGATCTGAAAATCCATCCTTTGTCTCGTACTTTCAAAGACACCCGTGGCTGAAAGCCAGGTCTTTTAACCAGTCGTGTAACCCAGACTGAACGATTGCATCATTGTTTTTGTTCAAAAGCACTGATCATCGATCAGCATCGAGCTTCCTGGTTCAATGAGTGATAAACGTCTGGTGGCCAGACATCACTGATAGTGATTAACGGCTGTCAAATAAACATCCTTTCTCTCCCCCCCCCAACATGGCGATGTTAATCCAAGACATTGTTAGTCTTTAAACATAATGTAACTTTGTCTGTATTAAGGCTAAGCAATAAACATCTGCCTTCTGGACATCACTGATCATCATCACTGACAGCGCATCTACTAAAGCTGACAACTGATGATTCGACATTGTTAAATTTAATCTTATCTTGGGATACCATGTGTAGGAGACCAGAACACCAAACAGCTGATGATGTTCCAGTTGGTAAGTTTGATCAATTACAACTTTCTTTTATTGTACAGAAACCAGGAAACTGATGTGCTGATTTGACGAGGATGGTTCTATGGCATTTTGTCTTCAATCGAGTCACAACTCTATTAAACACAACTCTTGAGATTATGAAAGGAAGAAAACACAGCACAGCATGCTGTTATAGAAAAATAATCCATGATGGGGTGATTATTTTCCTGTAACAGCACTTACAATTTCTATTTAAATAGATTATCCATTTATAGTTATATAAAATGTTGTGCAAAATCTGGGACACAAGTTAATTCCTGTTATAACCTCCACCAATTTTGTTGGAGGAGGTTATGTTTTCATATCCATTTGTTTGCTTGTTTGTTCCCAACATAACTCAAAAACTAGTACATGGATTTGGATGAACTTTGGGGGAAAGGTGAGCCATGGGCTAAAGAACAATTGATTAGATTCTGATGCAAATCCAGATATGTATGTGGATCCAGGATGTCTGTTCCCAATGTAACTCAAAAAGTAGTGAATGGATTTGGATGAAATTTGGTGGAAAGCTTTAGTATTACTCTAGGTTCAAGTGATTCGAGTTTGATGTTGATAATCTGTGACTTGGCAGAGATATGCTAGGTCCTTCTAGTTGCTAATGTTACAGAAGTTAGAAACAGTTGCTCCATCACCAGCCTCTCTTTTCTCTCATCATGTTACCAAGAAACTGTGATGTTTTTAATCATTTTTAAAGTGTCCTCTGTACACATTTCTGTGTAAGTTGCTATAGATACACTACTGTCAGAGCTGCTGTAATAGAAAATTAATCAACAGCTCCTGACCAATCAGAATCAACAAGTAACAAGCATCAGGAAGTAACGATTCTGAGGCATTAAACATCAATAAATGGTTAAAAAGCATGATGAATACTATTTTAATAAAGAATGAAAAACACAATCTATGAATTGAATTGCTGTTGTATAAAAGGAATAAAACAGTTAGAAAATAGTGCTGGCGCTTAATGCAGAACAATGAAAACATGCCACAAAAAAACAACAAATCAGCAACAGAATCATTAAGCACATCCCAAATTATTTAAGCAATATCACAGGACCAAGACTGCGGCTATACTGAATATATCGACACCGCTGTGATTCGGCTATAGGTACGATACGGTAGCTAATCATAGCCGTGCTGATGTTCGGTATAACCGCATGACTGTGATTTTGCTCTTATACATCATTTTTATAAATATTACATTAAAATTGAGTGGCATTTCAGACACAATATGACCAAATAATTTGTTTGTTTTTGCTCCGCGAATGAAAATAGAGCCCGAAGAAGCCACACTCACTTTATAGCCTGTCGGCTAGTTGGCTAGCTCACTAACATTGATTTGTACATTCCTGTTAAAGGTAAAGTGAAACTGGATTCCTTCAAGCCTTTTCATCTTCATTGGATGAGCTTTCATATATGAAGTCAGAAGTTAAATTCAGTAAAAATGCATCATTTTCCATGTCTGCTGATGGACTAACTCCACTGTAGTAACTGTTTCAGTGGGACTGTTGCTAGAATTGAAGTTTTACCTAATGAACACAGACAAGTGAAATGTGTATACACAGACACACACACTGAAACATCCCAGTGTGGTTATACTAACTATCAGCATTCTCGGAACACCACTTGTCCAATCAAATATAAACATACGTAATAATAAACATATTTAATGTGCTTCAATGTCAGTTTTCCTTTAATACTGGCACATATCCAGTCATCCCCCATCTTTCTTTTAAGCGTGGGTGCTACTCTAATACTGGACGGAGTTTGATCCCGTGTCTTATACTTCCTTACTCTGATAAACATCACTGTTATGACTCGCTAAAAGATGCTGGAGTGCTTATAAAAGCGTACAGAAACATTTGGCTCATCTCGCACTCGTATCCATCTCCTTCCTGCCTTCGTAGGCCAGTGAGCCACAGCACTTCATAGCTCATTAGTGCTGAACAGATGCTGCTGAGAAAGCTGGCACACAATAACCCCGCTTTATATTATGCCGATCTCACAGAGACGGAGCGCTGACAGTTGGCAGATGAAGATAATCAAAATGGCTTTGAAAAAAAAAACAGAATAAAGATGAGCTGACAAACCTTGACGTCTTGGAAAGGATATAATAATGAAAGAAACTTATCATATTCTGACAGCCGTATGTCAGCAAAGTGACAGAAAAGATTCACAAATAAAGAGAGAGAGAGGCTTTGTCACGACATGGTTGAGGTGTGTGATGAGAATCGGTCATATGATAAATCACAATATTCAGCGATATTATAATAAAATAGCGCATCCCTTTTGGATAACAGTGGAAAGACATTTCTCTTCTTAGGATCTAAAAAGAGTTTGGCGACATCTGAAAAAGCTTCGCACTGGAGACGGCAAACCAATCTGTTACAAAATGTCCTCAAACATGGAGAACGTTATCTTCATTCCGATATCAGGACAAATGTCTGAATAATACTGTACACTTTGTCATTTTATGGTGAACCAAAAACTCATGGTTAGGATCAATTTTACTTCAGAAAATAATGAGTTAGCTTTATGAGGAAGCTTTACTGGGATGCTTTACTAGGAAGCCATGGCTGAATGGTTAGAGAAGCAGCTTTAGGACCAAAAGGTTGCTTGGTTGATTCCCTGGACCAGCAGGATTGACAAAGTGCCCTTGAGCAAGGGACCTAACCCTAGGCTGCTCTGGGTATGTTGTACGTCATTCTGGATAAGAGCATCTGCTAAATACCTGTAATATAATGTAATGGATGTGGGATCTGGAAATGGTGCTTGGACCCCGCACATCGCTTCTTGTGTCTGTATTAATATTTCCAAAACAATTTTTGTCCAGTTGCAAGCTTTTTAGGTCAGAATGTTGATCATCACAAGAAAACATCCATTCAGTCAGACATATCTAAAGTATCGTAGTGGGGGGGAGAGACGAAATAACATTAACCCTTAAACTAAACACATTTTCTTTCTGTTGTTTTTCATGTTTTTTTCTTTTTTTTAACCGTACATCCAGCTCTTATTGGGAAGCTTTACTTGCTTTACTGGGAAGCCATGGCCAGAGAAGCAGCTGTAGAGAAGCAGCTTTGGGACCAAAAAGTCACTGGTTCAATTCCCTCGACCAGGAGGAATGGCTGAAGTGCCCTTGAGGAAGGCACCTAACCCCCAACTGCTCCCCAGGCTGCTCTGGGTCTGCTGTACGTCACTCTGGATAAGAACACGTCTGTGCTAAATCTCTGGATGTTTACATTCCGGAAGTGATGAGGTAAACATGACCACTGTGGAAATGTGGAAACCTGACCACTGGAAATTTCAGTACTTTGACAGTCATGTAGGACACGACATCACACCTGACAAGAAATGTCTGTCTGATTAACTGTCATGTACATAATACCAAAGCTCCATACTGAAGAGAATATGGTAAAGCATCAACCTGATTTTTGATGGCTTTTGCGACCATATGACGTCTGTACATACAAACGATATCCATGTACCACTACGGGGAACCCAATCCTAAGTGCAAGGCAATGTCTCTTATAAACACTTGATCACTGGACAATGAAATTTGTATCTTTATTTCCATGAGATAGATGGGGTTTTATCCAGCACTTATTTTTAATTTGCTTTTTAAAAAACAACATTGGATTATTCATTTACTAACACATTTTACGGAAAATATTCATGACAGTTTCATATAAAACGAGTTAAAACAGTTTTATTAGTCCACTAGCTTGTTGGACAGTTGACAGTTGTAACCAGACACCAGTATGACATCAACTTTGAAATATCAAGATTGCAGAACCCTCGGATCCCATATGCTGCATTTGGTCATGGAGGATGTTTTCCAGTACAGGGTTCTCCAGAAAATCTGAAGCAACTGGCTAAAAAATATAGTAGGTGGCTCTGGAATTTGCAGTGGTGAAGCCGCCATGGCACACCAAAGGCACGCTAATGCTAGGTCTGCTAGGGGAATCTGGGAGCATGCCCCCCCAAGAAAATTTTGAAATTTACATGTCTTCTGGTGCATTCTCAGCTAGTAAATTACTAACCATTTCCCTGTAAAATACTTGCAAAATATGTATGAAATTTCCCTCCAGGTGTGTGTATGTGTGTGCTTGGCTTTCTCAGTTCCCCTCTGTAGTACACTGCCTGGCTCTGTAACTCAACTACATATGCTACGGCATGGTCACGTGGTCTGGCTCAATCAGTCAGAGTGCGAGAATCAGTCAACAAATATGGTGTCATTTCCAGTCATGCTAGACCCGAATCAACGACAATTTTGTAGTGGAATAATTGGATTTGCAGCAAATTATGGGCAGCGGAGATTATATAAATTGCTTAAACATTGAAAGGCAAGTTGTTGTTTTTTTCTGGGATCGAGTAGCCGGCGCAGACTGAACGTGTAGGCGGAGAAAACCGCCGGTTGCCAGTGCTTGTGGACATCTCTGCAGTGCGTTTTTTTTTTTTCCCCTGAAGGTTTTTATCCTCCTGGTTTTTTCATAGCAGGCAATGTACCTTTGTATTGTATGCTTTTTTCCCCACCTGAACAATTTCTTACTCAGCACACTCGTGTAAACATCATTATTGTATAGTTCAGTAGCAATTATGAGCATCTTTCTTTACTTGTAGATAATCTAAACCTACCACGGATCATTATCAATATCGATAAGTTCTTATGTGCAATAATATCGAATGGTAACTCTATAGTAATGATGTAAAGTGAAGGCACTGGTTCACTGCTGTCCACCAGGCACCCAGCAGAGTCGCACCATAATAAATGTCATGGTGTTGTTTCTGGTGTCAAAGAAAGGAATAAATATGTATTTATAACTGCAATGCTCATTATTATCTCATTATTGGTGTCATTGTCACAAGACAATGCAGCAATTTATTGAGGTGAAATACACAACACTGCACAATTCAATGGTTCATTCATGGTGCTATAATATTATTATTCTGTTCAGGTTGATTTTGTGCTCTTGCAAATATTTTGCTCATACACTCATCGAAAGGTCTGCTTTTATGCAGTGATGAAAAATCTATATCTATAATTATGAAATATATATCTTACATATTATAGTCATCTGCTGGCTTAATACCAGTTTTTATAATATAAGAATAACAGACTGATGTTAAACATGTGATGTTTAAACAAATGAAGACAGAATGAAACAAAGAAATCAAGTTTTCTTCAGTTCTACATTGACCCTTTACTGGTTTCCCCGGAGAGATTTAACCCTAGAGAGATGTTCTGAAGGGTGTAAATCAGCAGTGGACTCTTCTCTCATAATGTGTGTTTCATGAGACGGCATGACAACTTACACATTTCTCACAGAGAGAAGTCTTTAACTGAGAAGTACAGGACTAAAACACTCCGTGTTGTGCTGTTACAGGAAATGAATGAACTTATACAGCATTGTGATGAAGCATAGCTACTATTACCACCCTGAATTTAATAGTTTTCTTATAACAGGATATCCAGAAACATTTTATTCCTTTTAAACCACAGCAATTTGCCATTTCAGTTTTTATTTTTTTTAAAGAATGACACTTTAATTAATTTATAGTCATGTTTAATGTTACTGTAGATACAGAATCATTTACACATTAGAAGGAGCGTATTGATATAAACCTCTGAATTTAGAGCCAAAGTACTGCTGAGAAAGAAAATGAATCAACACCTTCTGACCAATCAGAATGAAGAATTCAACAGTGTCGTGGCATATAATGAATAAAATAAGAAAATCCAGTTGAAGCTGATTTTAAAAATGTTGTCTTCTTTACCAAGTGGATTTATTTATTTGGAAATTGAATCATAAAATTCCTAAATGATTTTTACATCAGCAAATAAAATGAAATTGTAATTAAGGCAGGTGAAATTAATATTTAATTTATTGTAATTTTTTCCCCAGTTGATTTAGTCTTAGGATGTTATTCAGAACAGTACAGTAAAGTCTGTATATCTTTAATGTCGTAGTTTTATGTAGTTATTTCTTGCAGTTATTTTATAATACAGTATTCTGATTATATGATAATCCATGATGAATGTTGAAATGATACATGTCTTGGTTTCTGTGTCAGTATTTCATCAACAGGGACATGAAAAAGGGCTGCAATTCGCATCACATCTACTCTTTCTCTCAGGAAGAAGGTGCATCTCTCTCTCTCTCACTCTCTCTCTCTCTCTCGCTCTCATCGCAGTCTTTTAATCCACTGTCATAGATTTATCCCACCAAAGGGGGTAAATTTACTGCCCCGCCGGTCACAAACGGGGCGATAAGGGGGGGAATAACAGCTGGTTCGGCTCAATGGAGTGAAGAAGGACTGATAACGGATGATAATATGCTCCTACCTCACTATCTGCCTTTCAGATCTAACTCTTATTACAATAAAACCACACTGCTGAGAAGGTTAAGGGGGGTAGAAGCAGGAGTAAAGCAGAAAAGATGACCCTATCACTTCATAAGAGTACGAGACTGAGGAAAAGGGTGGAAAAAAAAGAAAGTGAGATCTTCAAAAAAAAAAAAAACTGGAGGGTCAGGAGAAATACAAAATTTATCACTATATTATCGGAATATCCAGAAGACCTAATAAAGAGAGAAGATTTCCTTTGTCTTATCGTCTGGAGAGGATTATCAGTGCGGCGCAGATTGCAGAGCTGGAATTTTAATGGCAATAATCGTGTGTGTGATGATATCTCTGCTCCCACACACACTTACACACACACACTTTATCAAGTCCATTATCTGCCCTTATCACTGCAGTCATCAGGGCAAATTAATGGAGCTCTTTCAGCACTCGCTCTTTATCTGTGCACCAAAGGGACACCACAGAGAATGGAATAGGCAAAATATGAAAATAATGGGGCAATCGTCGAGGTTTAGATAACGGGGCAATATGTTGGACGGAGATTTAAAAAAAAAAAAAAGCCCAAGAAGTACATAATGACCTTTTTGTCCTTTGTTATAACTGTGATGGAGCTGTGACTTGTGAAAAGTCTCCACATGGCTTATAAAACTAACTAGAAAACCCAGGGACTGATATAATAACCGAACACATTATGATAATTATAGTGTTTCGTTTTAACAAACTGCAGCAGGATAAACTGGATACAAATTATGCTCATTATACTCATTATACTAATTACACTTCGAATGGAACAACATGTATTATAACACAGGTCCAATAATAACAACATATTTACATGTACTGAAAGGAGGTAGGAGTATTTCTACATGAGTACATAGTTATGGTTATTAGTATATAGCTATATAGAGGTATTTGGTTGAAGATGACAACATATTAAACAGTTTGGCTGGGCTAGAGCAAATGTATGTATTACAATAAAGAATTAACAAATAAAATAAATAATTAATGCACTTGAAGGCAGGTGCATCTTTTGTATTGTCATTATGAATCTTTTACCTGGTGAAGTGATCATTGGTACTTATTATTATAATTATTATTTTTTTTCAATGCTTAAACGTATACCCTAATCATACTAAAGATATCGTATTGATGGTACGACCTCAGCGACACGACCTTTATTGCACTACCTGAGTGCAACATTTACATACTGTTTATTAATAGTTTGTGCTATTTAAAATTTTTTTTAATATATTCAGTTGACAGATGAAGGTAATGAAAATGGTTATTTTGCATAATTTTTTTTCTTTTTTTAAAGATTAGATTCATTATTATTTTATGATGATGATGATGATTATTATTATTATTATTAGTAGTAGTAGTAGTAGTAGTAGTAGTAGTAGTAGTATTAATAATAATCTTCAGAACTGTCATTTTTGCATGCAAAACTTTGCGTGAACAGACTTGCACAGCTTAAAGTAGTGTATAAAGCTGTAGTAATAATAATAATAATAATAATAATAATAATAATAATAATAATAATAATAGTTTTTGACCCCAAAACTTTGCCAAAAGTAACAGACACACAGCTATATGCCCCAACACCCAAAGAAAGAGCTGTAGGTGCATGCATAAAGACAGAAGGATGCTGATGCTGCTGATGCTGCTGATGCTGCTGATGATATAGAGATAAATAAACAGTGACCTGTGTGAGGTGCGCTGGCGCTCTGGCGTTTGAACTGGCGCGGGTTCCTCTGTTTCCTCCGGGACATGGCCGCTCAGTCCGGATAATCTCACTTCCCTTACAAAACAAGCACACTCCGCTCTTTACAAAGCCTCTGACACAACACCCGAGTGCTGGAGTCTTCCTCTAGTGTGCGCCCTGAATCCTTCCGCTGAGCTCTGAGCTGCAGACTGACAGCACACCAAAACGCGTTGCGCTTTTTGTTTCACTGATGACGTTTTGTGCCTCGCGGCTTGCCGTACAGCGTTGTCAGGTGCACCCTAACCGAGCCCCTCCCCCTTCTAACAGGAGTCGCTTCACCGGTGTCCCCTTCGTGACTGTCAAAATTAAAAATGACAATTTCACCTACACTTTCGGATTTTATTCATGAACATTTCTGTATTCAATAGTTTATAATACATAGGGCCAAATTACTCAATTCTGATTGGTCAATCAAGGAGGGCTGTATTTCTGAAATGCTATTGGCTAGTTCGTTGCTTGGTTACGGTTACAAAAATTAACAAATTTTGTCAGCAAATTTGACGAAGAAATGATAAACCAATTGAAAGCTGCAAGCGAAAATTAAAATATATTTTTAAAAAAGTACGAATCGGTGGTGTAGTGGTTAGCACGGTCGCCTCACAGCAAGAAGGTTCCGGGTTCGAACCCAGCGGCCGGCGAGGGCCTT
>JAODVO010000015.1:7838929-7849370 GCA_025400055.1 Notarius lentiginosus
GCTTGTTCATTCTTGAGATTGTTGGTGAGCTCAGACCATATTTTATGACCAATTTAGGCAGAAATGTAAAAAAATTCTAAAGGGTGTACAAACTTTTTCCTATGACTGTAGAAAAAAAACAAAAAAACAACCCACTCAGAAATATGTCAACGTCAGGATTCGGACTGACTTTGCAAAATCTGTTCCTTTCCTGGACAATGCCCTAGACTGCTCGGCCATGGAGGATTACATCATGAATTGAGGTTATGTAACGTGACTGTGGAATCGTTACCTGAGGCTGGCACACCAATTACATTCTTAAACACGCTCAAACTTTGTTAAATATATGCATACAGACAGGTGCCTCTATAGGCTTCAGCCAAATGTTGAGCTAATAATTGAATCCAGAGCAATCATTTTAATTCTATGATCTTCATTTTATTAGCTCATCCAGCTGTAGATCAGACCTTCATGCGTCGTCCATCCACAATTTACAAAACCTGCTACTACTCCTACAGGATTGATCGGATTGTATGGGGAACATACAATGTTCCCCAGGTCGGTGTGCATAAAAGTTGTCAAGATGGTGGCGCCACCTCACACCAAACACTACTGTTTATAAACTGCTAGGATGATTTCACTGAAACTCATCCAGAAGACTCTAAAGACATATTCCAGCAAGAATTGTTCGCCAGGTGGTGCCACCTGCCATGGATGCGGCTACACAGGGGTGATATGTAATTTCATAGAAAATCGCTACTCCTCCTACAGGAGTGCTCAGATTTTGATCAAACTTGCATGGAATGTTCTCCAGATTGGTTTGTGTAAAAGTTGTCAAGATGGTGGCGCTACCTGTCATGTTTATGATTTTATGGGTGTTTGAAAATTTTGAGTGACTCATCCCACCAAACACTACCGTTCATAAACTGCTAGGATGGTTTTCACTGAAACTCATCCAGAAGACTCTAAAGACATCTCTACAAGAATTGTTCACCAGGTAGTGCCACCTGCCATGGGTGCAGCTACACAGGGGTCATATGCAATTTCACGAAAATCACTATCCACAGGATTGATCAGATTTCAATTTTATTTATTTATTTTTTCATTTCAAGTCATATTTTTTTATTACAGGAAAACCTTAAACTAATCCATGAAGAAGTGCGAAAATACAATCTTCAGCTCTCCAGTTCTCAACATTCCTTTCCTGAGGAAGGCTCCTCCTCTCCATCCTACAGCTTCCCCCCAGGTACCCGCTACCCTCCCAGCCTGCCCGAATACCTCGCCCTTACTCTTAAACCACAGTGTCTTCCAGTTCATGTTACCTATAGAAAAAAGGCATCACGTGTGCATTCTTCACGCACTCCAGCCCAGTCCAAACCGCCACCTTCAGCTGAAGATGTGGAGAAAGCTCTGAGTCGTCTACCGCCTCTTCTGCCGAAATTTCCTAACCAGAATGTTAAGCATGATCAGAATGTCAACTCTGGTTCAAAGAAGCAAAAAACCAAATGTCGAACTAAATCTGCTAATAGTGCTGGGGAAATCCAAGTGACTGCAAATAACGTTGCAAAGTCATCAAAGAAAAAACAAGGAAAGCTCATTATAACTTTACCCACCGCTCCAGTTACTTCCATCAGAGACCCTGAGGTAACAGTGCCTAGTGTTGCTACAGTAGCTCCAAGCCAGGGAAACGTCATCATGACTTTACCTACTGCGCTTATATGTCCTACTTCGAGTGCTACTCTAGTGGCCCAGGCACCTTCACCCTTCACCCCATTGGTTAAAGAGCCTATGAGTCAGCGCTGTGGCACTTTGCTCAAGCTGAGCATGGGACAGAGAACTAATCTAAACCCTCTGCCTGTATCTTCTCAATTTTTTCTTCTACCTCCAGGCTGTGTAGTTACAAACAGCGCTAATGTCAACCCCAATCACAGCCAAAAATCCAGTCTCGCCCAGGAAACGGAGCTGGAAGACCTTGAAGGTTCTTTAGAGAACTTTCCAGAAAACATAGTCGTTTCTCAACCAGATAGAAATCTTATAAGTGGCAGTGAAGAAAACAACGTCCAGGAAAACAATGAAATGGAGATGAACGTTCACGAGGAGGAACTTGAATACGGAGACGAAGACTTTAGAGAGCCGTTCCTCACCTTGTCGGAATCTTCTGGAACCCCAGCGCCTAGTTTGTGTGGGGACGATGACGTCATGGAGGCAGTGATGGACAGGGACTTGGATGATATAGATGAACAATGGCAAAAAGCATCGCAAGCTTCAACATCTACACAGCAGAACGAGCAGCCATGCTGGACTGAAGGAGAGAAGGATGAGCAGGAATGTGCAGAGATGCAGGAGGAGGAGGAGTCCAGAAGCATGGCAGACATCACATCACCTGCTTCTGTAACGTCCGAGCTGTCTTTGCCAGAGCTTCAGGTGAGCTCTGCTGTTGTCGCAACATTCATCTGGTAGCTATTCAAAGATTTAAAGCTTGATAACCAGGTAATGCAAAATAAAAAAAAAATCTCATTTTGAAAGGAGACAGTGGAGAAACTGTCGAAGCTGGCATCAGATCCTGAAGAAGAGAGACATTCAAGGGAAGAAAAGTCACACGATCAAGCTACAGGTTGGCACTGAATCATATGCTTTCGTTCTTCTGCTGTTGTTTACGTGCATCTTTTTTATTTTTTAACCCTGACTCATTGTGCTTAGGAGCGGACATCCCAGCATCGGAGCTTCTCTATGACGATTTATCTGACGACGATCCTCAGAGAGATATTAAAGACGTAGCTTTTGCACAAGCTTATTTAGAGAAGGTATGTTGGGTTAACACGTACGAGAAGGCACGATGATGTCAGCATGTCAAAATTTTGCTTTACGTTTTCAACAACATACACTCACTGGCCTCTTTATTAGGAACACCCATAAATCCACGTGCTGTTTGATGCGGTTCTCTAATCAGCCGATCCTTTAGCAGCACAGTGCATCAAATCATACAGATAGCTTCGGTTCATTAATGTTCACAACGTTCAAACGTTAGAACGGGAAAAATTCTGATCTCATAATGTGATTCTCTTTCACTGTGGCATGGGTGTTGGTTTGAGCCAGATGGACTGGTTTGAGTATTTCAGAACCTGCTGATCTCCTGGGGTTTTCACACAGACCGAATGGTGCGAAAAACAAAAAACGTCGAGTGAGTGACAGTTCTGTTGCGTGGAAACATCTTGTTGATAAGAGAGCTCAGAGGAAAATGGCCAGATTGGTTCAAGCTGCCAGGAAGGATATAGTAACTCTTAGCAACCGTGGTGAGCAGAAAAGCATCTCGGCATGCAACAGCAGAAGAACACATTGGGTTCCAGTCCTGCACAGGAATCTTAGAATCAAGAGAAAGTTCCTATTAAAGTGGCCACTGAGTGTAGTTCTAGAAATGTATTCATGTATATGAGGAGTGGTGTGTGTGTAGGTTTGTTGTTGTTGTTTTTGTGTGTGCGTGTGTAGGTGTGTGAGGCTCTGCAGGTGGTGCCGGGGAAGGTGGAGGATTTCCTGAGTGTGCTGTACGAGTTTGAGAGTAACCTCGAGGGCAGGACCGCAGTGGAGCTCTTCATGAGCCTCAAACCTGTACTGAGCGACTGGCCTGAGCTGCTGCGAGACTTTGCCGCATTCCTGCACCCAGAACAAGCCCAGGAGTGCGGCCTGGTGAGAGAAAATACCAACGCTGTATTGTCTTTTATAATCAGGGAAGTGAGTGTCCTGGTAGAGCAGTGTTGGTGCCTCTTAAAAGAAACAGTTCATTTACATTCATCACCCTGTACTTTGAATGTAGCTCATCAGCCATGATCTGATGTTTGCTGCTTGAATTGTGACTGGCTTTGTGCCTCTGTAGCTGGAGGAGCAGCAGGCGTTTGAGAGGAGCCGGAGATTCCTGCGGCAGCTGGAGCGCAGTTTCGGAGAGCAGTCCGTGCACTACAGGAAGGTCGTGCGCACTCTGCAGCAGGGGCTACCTAAAAGTCAGAGAGGCTCACAAGAGGTACTTTAAAGCCTGAATGCTTTGATGACTGGAAGTTCAACCTCTGTGAACGTTCACCCCATATGATTATTAATGGGATCCTCCAGCGGATTTATTCTCAAACTTATTTTAAGTAAAATAGTCACAGATTTTAAAACTCAAACCTTTATTTTCAGAGACCAAACAGTGTTCTAGACAAATACATTTTCTTTAAAATGTCAGATGGGCTTCCTGCAGTGGTGATGTATACGATGACATCAGGTAGCGGTTGCTTGGAGCAACTCAGCTATTTACATTGTAGTTTTACATCACAAGTTTTAAAAGTATTTTGCCAAATTTATCAGTTTTTAAACAAGTATATAAATGGCACAGTGATGCTAAAAAGAAAGCACAAGCTAGAACTAGACTGCATTTCCACAGAGAAAATGCAAAGTGTGCTTGAATCAGCTGTGGCAGAGGGTCACCGACAGAAACTGGATCAAACATGAGACCTCACACTGCAAAATCTATTTCCTCACATGATCTAGTGTGTGTATGGCAAAGTGTGTGTGTGTGTGTGTGTGTGTGTGTGTGCACGCACTAAAATCTCAGTTGTAGTGACATGACACTTTGCGCTCTAAACTCTGTTTTAAACCATGCCACACACTCTCTGTTAATCTACCCAGCACCAGCTGTGGATCATGTAAAAAAGATTTTAGACTGCAAAGTGTCATGTCGCGCTGCAAGTTGAACTATTATATTTTTTTCAGAATATTTTTATTGGTAAAAATAAGAATGATGATGAAACTGCAGTACAGACTTACCAAATCTTTTTATGCCTCTGCCACCGTAAGGTGCAGGAAACATTTAGAGACAAAATGTCTAATTTGAAAATACCGAAACGTGATTTGCAGGTAATCCATACAATGATGACAAATTGGGAAAACTATTGAAAATACCATCAGAATACATATCCCGGAAACAATGGATACCTTTTTGATGCCATACTGAAAAAGCAGAATCTATACATGAGGGGGAAAACAAATGATTATTACATAGCGGACCCAGAGGAGATGCAGCAGAAAATTTTAAATATTTCGACGAAATTGAAACCGGATCTTAAAAGTATTGAGCACAACAGGGTTTTTAATATGCATTGAAATCTTGACTGGAAGAGAAGAATATATAAGAGCAGAAATAGAGGATGAATTAGAGCAAAATTGACCTTTTAGTTTGCACTAAATTAAATTCGGAAAATCAATCCATCAGCGTATTTTATGAATATGGGTTGCCCAATAGTAAAATAGAAAATTTGGCAGGGCAAGACCCCCACTAAACTTACATTTCTGTAGTAATGATCTACGGACCCTTGGAGATTGTGCACCCCAAATAAAGAAGCCAATTATGTTATCTAAAGAGTCAAAGAAATATTTAGGTAAAATAAAGGAATTGATTGAAATAGATAAAGGAATTTCGGGAGAACTTTCATTTTCACAACATTAATCTTTCCTACCAAGGAGAGAGGCAAATTATTCCATCTCTGAAGATCAGTTTTAACTTGAGCTATGAGTGGGGTGAAGTTAGTAGAAAAGAGTCCATAAAAATTGTAAGTCACATAGACACCAAGATACTTAAATCCAGAAGGACTGATTTTAAAAGGCAAATCAGCTTGTTGGAGAAGCAAACCAGCTGCATTAATAGGGAAACATTCACTTTTATTAAGATTTACCTTGTATCCTGAGAATGAGCTAAACTTATCTAAGATGGATAGGACATTTGGAAGGCAAGATACAGGATCTGTAACATACATCAACAAACCGTCCACATACAGAGACAGACAATATTCAACACCATTATGGATAACACCCCTTAGTGATGTGGAGGAATGTATTGAGATAGCCAGAGGTTCAATCGCCAAAGCAAAGAGGGATGGAGATAGAGGGCACCCCTGGCGTGTCCCATGTTCCAACATGAAATAATCTGAGTGAACATCATTAGTATGGACACTGGCTTGTGGTGAGGTGTACAATAATCTCACCCATCTAATAAATGTATCGCCAAAACTGAATTTTTCCAGAACTGCAAACAGGTACCCCCCACTCCACCCTGTCAAATGCCTTTTCAGCATCCATAGAGACCACAATTTCAGGTAGATTGTCAGAGGGCTTGGAATAAATGATATCAAAAAGAGCACGAGTATTAAAAAATATATGGTGACCCTTGATAAAACCTGTTTGATCCTCAGAGATAATATTAGGCAAAACCTTCTCTAAACGACTGGCAACAGCCTTCGCCAAAATCTTCACATCAGCATTGAGTAAGGACAGGGGTCTATAAGAGCTACACAAAGTGGGGTCCTTCTCACTTTTTAAAAGAAGAAAAATTGAAGCTTGGGTCAAAGTAGGTGGTAACGAGCCATTTTCAAAGGATTCATTAAACATTGACAAAAGTAAAGGGGACAATTTATCGATACATTTCTTAAAGAACTTGATAGGAAGTCCATCCGGGCCAGGGGTCTTATTAGATTGCATTGCTTTAATTGAAGATTTTAATTCCTCAAGGGAAAGAGAAGCGTCCAATTCCTTTGCTCTGTCAGGTTCAATAGTAATTTGAAAATCAGCCAGAAATTTGTTCATTTCAGTGATGCTAGTGGGGAATTGAGATTTGTATAAGTAGGAATAAAAATATTTAAATGTGTTATTAATTGCTACAGGATCAGTGACAAAAACATTGGAGTAACCTGGTATATAAGACACGAAATGGATTGACACTTCAACTGGTGAGCTAGCAATCAGCTTGGTTTATCACCATGTTCATAGTAAATACCTCTGGCTTGTAATAGCATACGCTCTGCATTTCTGGTAGAGATGAGATCAAACTCCACTTTAAGGTTTAGCCGCTTTTTAAATAATTCTACCTCTCCCACTCTTAAGCAAATACAGGAAAGTGGGAACTTTTCAGACTGCCACATATCAGTCATTTTTCACTTAATCTACACAAAAGAAACATGTAGGCCTTTTGCAAAGTCCCCCAATGCTCAGTGTGAGGAAATTTCAGCAATACAAACTATAGTTTCTGCATTAAAGTGTCTTGTTTGTTGGGTACCACAGTAATGCTCTCTAATTATTATCACTGCATTTTCAGGGTCCACACACATTTACAGAGAAATCATTGCATTGCCTTTAAACAATATTTAGCCTTACATTCATTAACACATCCAGCATTCCCACCTCAATTTCTTCAGAAATTGCATTTTCTAGTTTTATTCATATAATGTAATTTTAAATGTTACAAGCCAAATATAACCCTACTTTTATGTGAAATGTATATATTTATATAGATGACATATGGCATGTAAAACAATAATGAAAAGGAGCAGGTTATATATAACACTCACTCGCCACATTGAGGATAGAATAAACCATGAGGTTTATGGACACTATGATGGATATCCTCCAGTCCTTCACTGGCCTCACACCTTTCTTATACTCCACACTCAAAAACTCTGACAGGCGCACCAGGGTGGTGTTGGCAAATCTTCCTGTGCTGGTGCCCAGTTTCTTAACTAAAAATTATCTTTTACAATTAAGTTCAATTAATACATTTACCTTGTCAAGGGAGATGAATTTTATACATCAATTAAAAGCTATTTAACATATTTAAATACATTTGTAAATTAATCACATCTAAACCTGATGGAGCAAAATGATCACTGAAATACAGAGCTTCTTTGATCTCATTAATTGGCATTTGGCAAAAAGGTTTCTAAGATTTAAAAAAAAAAAAATTGTCTTAAATGTGACCAGTAGTTAAAGGAACTGAAAAGAAAAGTTCTTCACTTAAATTTCACTTAAATTACCATTCATAAACAAATATCAAATTAATTCTATCATGAGTCAACTTGAAATTTAACATAAATACAACATTAAAGCCATCAAGATATCTGTAAAATAAGATGTTGATTTATTTAAAATGAAGTACATGAATAGTTTATTTTGAAATTGAATGTATTGATGATTTACATCCAAATTAAATATATTTAATAAAACTAAACATTATGTGTTTCAAGCAACATTATTTTAATAAATGCTATTTGCCACAGTAAATTGAATTCAACTCCATGCTTTTCCATGATTTCCAAACTTTTTTTTATCCCTTATCTTTGTAAATGACAATATGTGGAACAGATTAAAATCAAACAAACAAACAAACAAACAAACAAACAAACAAAAACCCATAAAAGATCTATATTTTGCAGCTGTATACCTCAGAACAACCATGCTAATAACTGGTCATGGCTTGGTAACCTTCATCTAATAATAAAAACTTCTTTGACCAAATCCATACATTTATACAAGTAATAATGTATCATAATAACTACACATACACAGGCAAACATACACTTTGTATTGTTTGTTTTATATATGTACATTTTACTGCTGCATTTAACATTTTTAATCTAATTTCTTTTTATAATTGTTGACTGCAGTAATTTTTTATTTCATTTTCAAGACTCTTTAACCATGAGGCTTATAACATTTGAATATTCAATGAATGTTCACTTTTTCACTCTAATGCATTACGGGAAGTCACCATAAAAGAGAGCTTTTTTTTATAAAAACACCTTATGCCATATCTAATTTCTATATGAATTTCCAAAATTTACTAAAATTATATTTTAACTAATAATGTATTACAGAGACAAAATAATAATTTCCCAGATCTATGACTAAATACTTAAAAGCACATAATGGAGTGTAAAGCAGAAGTTGCTGTACCTGTGCATGCTCTTGACGCTCCTTGAATCAGAAGGAAAACAAGCATTGTCCAGGCTGCTGAGAGCTTCATAGTGCCAGTTCACCTGTGTTTTCTCCTCCTGTCACTCTGATGAAAGGCCTTGGGATGCCTGACACCGTTATATTCCATAGCCATCCACTACATCTATCAATTCACCCACATCCACTATCAAAACCTTGTTAGTGTCACTCATCCCACAAGTGTGCATCCATCTGCACTCATGCCACTCCTCCTTGTTCGATAAAGCACCAGTTCACTGAGATAAATTGAGGTGAAGGACTGCAGAAATGCAAACAAGGATTATGTGACTAGATTATATATCATGTCTGACTAATTATTTCACTTAGTAATACACCAATAATACACCAGGCCAGTATGTTACAATGATCACCAGATGATCATCAGCTTTGATTGAACTCACTTACAGACAGCATAGTCTCAGCATTTAATATCCTTTATCACATTAAACCTAATTTTACTTCCATTATATAGAAGTTTAAGGCTGCCAGTTTAAACCAAATTATTTAATCAAACTTTAACAATTTATTGACTTATTGAGTGTGCATGAGGTATAGCAAATTTTCATTAAAAAACTAAAAACCATATGTCCTTATTTACATACTTTTAATGCATTCTGTGTATTCTGTCCCAACCAGTTATAAAATTCAAGTGATGAATCCCTGAATATTAAACACTTTCAAAAATATACTCTTATACCTGTAAATCTGTTTCCCATTATGCAAAAACAATAATAAACATGAATGCTACTGCCTTCAGGGACTGACAGCCTCATTTCAAATATCTACATAGTTTTGTGGTAAATGGTTGATTTCTTCTCAGTCTACTTCAAAAATAAAAAGGGCAAACTAATTGTAGGTTCCACTCTGTAATGTTTTATCTTCACAAGCTAATCTTATGTAGCTTAAAGGCAAAAGAACAATTACAGTACTTGTCTTTAAAATGAAAATACAACACTTGAACTGAGCATATAGCCTCTGGTTACCTCACAGAGACAGTAATAAGGTAATGCCTACACATTTATCCACAGTCCTGTTGCATAACATCGTGTAAGCAGATCCACTGGAAGAGAAGGCTTGTAGATTCTGTGAAAATTGCATTAATATGGATCTTTCCACCAGTAACTTTTTCTATGATACACTTTTGATATTCTCATCATGACTATTAGGAAACCAACAGGGAACAGAGACACATCAGCTGAGCTCTGAATAGGTTGTATTGATCTATTTTGTGGCTGAAGGATAGAGATTAAAGTATGAATACAACATTATAACATTACACTGACACTGAGGATTTTTCCCCCAGAGAACTGCTTTATTATACATTTTCTTTGAGTAAATCTCTGTGTAGAGAGGCCTGATGTGGGTGGAGCACAGAAGCACGGCAGGCGTTTATTTGCGTTCTTAATTATTTTCTTTATTGCTGCTTTTCAGCACACAACTCAAACTCTCTCACACACACACACACACACACACACAGGCTATTATCGAGCCCTCGGCGCTGACCTCCCCTTCTCACTCTCCTTTTATAGGGCACAGTCACTGGAGGAAACACACAAACACATGTTAATTGACAGCAGGTGTAGTGACACGACCACTCACCTTCCCTGACTCCGCCCTCCATTCACAGACTGACGCTCGGCCATGCCCCCACGGCCCCCTACCCCCCCCGCCC
>JAODVO010000015.1:7926130-7936164 GCA_025400055.1 Notarius lentiginosus
TTAAGAAGGAAGGATAAAGGATAGATAGCACTCGGAGCCTGATGCATGGTGGCCAATGTTCAGGCTGGCTGAGATGCCAGTGAGGATGTGTTCATGCTAAAATGTCAGCAGTGAGGGACCCCCCCCCAAAAAAAGGAAAATATACCCATATAACAAGAGATGTTAAATGATTTTCACTGCAAGTACTTCAGTTGGATAAACAGGCACACTCAAATGCATATCCATGAATGTATATAATGAACATGGTTATAAACATCCTAGTGTCATACCACAAAAGGGTTAGAAAAAGAAAAATAACTGTTCTACCAGGAAAAAAAAAAACTTTTTAGGCCACCCACCCCAAAAATATACATACAGTAGAGATAATGCACACACACACACTCATCAGTTGCCCTACACACTCATACGTTTCATTTAGAAGCTCTATTCATTCAGTTATCCAAACTACTCTCCAAACACAGGCATATCCAGAAAACAAACCCCAACTTACAGCAGTAGTAAAATATCTATGCTGGTCAGAATACACAAGGGCATGTCCTTGTGCCTGTTACAATTCAGATGTGTACTTGATTTTATTTTGAGTGTGGTTAAAATGCAATTCCTATGTGTATTGCACGTTTAACTTTGCAACACTTTTCAAAAATAGGTGACGAACTCATTGGCTTAAAAAAAAAAAAATTAAACAAGGTGATGTGAAGTTTGTGAGAAATGTCTGCCGTTCAGTCCTCCTGAGATGTCGCCAATACTCCAGCCACACCGCATCAAGCAGAAGCAGCACTTAGGTTCATCCTACTACTACTTCTTCTTCTTCTTCTTAAAAGCAAGACGTGATGGAAACTAAATGGAAAGTGATCACTTAATTTTTCACTCTACATTTACCAGAACTGGTGAGCAAATGTAACGCAATACTTACTGCCTATTTTGGTTTAAAAGGAACTGTAATATGACACTTAATAGATGCACAAAACATGGCTGAGATGGAGAGGAAAAATAAAAAGAGAGAGCGAGAAAGTAGAGAGCCTAACAGTGCAAAGGTACTTGCATTCTAAAAAGAAAAGCACATTTAAATTGGATGGTTCTTCAAATAGTCAGTATAGTATTCTACGTTATAAATGAGAATAAGGGTAGGCTGTCGAAGAAATGGTGACATAAAATGATGTTTCTGGGTGGAGAGGCGGATAAAGGAGGAGTAAAAAGTTATCCAAGCCCACAAATTCCATCTTCTTATAGTCGGAATACTTGCTTTTTCAGGAAGGGGAAAAAGTTGAGACCTCTGTTTGCAAGCGATAAAATTAATATTCTATGCAGAGGCTGAAAACAGGCAAATGACCTGCTGGGGCAAAGAAAAAACTTTATTTAAAAAAAGAAAAGCAGGAGCAGAGAAGCAACTGTCCAACAATCTTGAATTAAAAAGGTCACACCAGTTCTGAACAAGGAGCTACAGCAATGATAGTAGAAACCGTAAATGTGTACATTAGTACTTCATAGGTTGGACAAGCAGAAATTAGCAATGAACTGAAACATTGAGAAAACAATCAAGAAGGATGTTGATTAAAAAAAATGTATTTTAATGACCTGCTTTTCAGAAGAAAAGAAACATTACAGCCCTAACTTTTGAAGGGAGGGAATATGAAATGTAAACTGAACAATGAGGTCAAAGGAAAGACAACACAAAAAGGTGGGGGAAAGAAAAAGAAGCAAAATCTATGGAAAATATTTTCATATTAAAAGAGTAACTGCACACCTAATCCCGATTCCAACCTGAAAAATATGCTGAACTTCTATCCCCCCCCGCCAACATTGTATAAATACAGGGACATCACAAACATTGGCCTTCCATAAATACTTCCAGACACTACTCCATGCTACTAATGTAGGCCTCCTACACACTGCAGTCACATGTTGAGTATCCGTGTGTCAGTTTGAGGTCATATTGTGCTTGTATATGCAAAAAATTTTTTTTTATTTTTTATTTTTTTTAATATCTCAAGGGTTGTCAATTAAGGTAATGTGACCTCTAATCTGAGTCGAACTTGGGGCTTGTGTGAAAGGAAACAAGGTGTGCATGGACAAATAAAAGGGACAAAAACAAAAAGCATTAAACCAAGGGTGAAAGAATGAGTGTGTACATCATCTTCATAACTATATCTTGTACAACAATAATAATAATAATCATAATAATATTAATAATGTGGTAATATGCTCGGGGATGAGACTCGAGAGATGAGTGGGAAGAGAAAAAGAGGGATGAATTTGAAATGCTGCAAAATTAAAAGGGTGGGGGATTCACTTCCTGTTCTTGGGAGATGGCCAGTTGCCACGCCTTTCACCACGATTGGCCCCTCCATTACCCGATACACCACCCGGTCCGCCACCGGCAGGTGGACCTCTGGAACCTCGACCACCACTTCCACCAGTGCTGACCCTCCGATTCTGCCTTTCCATTCCAGGCCGCTGGCTGGAGAAGCTCCTCTTATTGGCGGCCGATTCTTTAGTAGTTATCTCTCGGTCAACACCTCCCCCTCCTCTTCCTGAAGGATGGTGATGGTGATAAGAGGAATAGGATTTTCCACCCCCTCCTCCACCTTCCCGATCTCGAAACTCTGCAAAGTCACTGCTCTCAGAGGCAGTTTCCCATTCCTCGTTGGCCTGATCAGAGTTCTGGTTGGAGACATCTGGAGATTTGGCACCACCAGTCTGGTTGTGGTTATGATGGTGCTGAGAATGGGGCAGGCCAGAGTTGCCATGGTAGGGATGGTGGTGATGGTGGTGACTATTCAAATTCAGGTTCCCACCCCCAAGATAGCTGCTATTGTTATTGTTGGTTGTTGAGATATTGTGATTTGTATTTGCAACACCAGTGGTAGTGGATACGTTAGGTGTTCCATCTTGCACTGAATTCTGGGATGGTGAAGCAGACTGCTGCTGTTGTCCACCCACAGCTTCAATTATTCCACTACTTCCATTGATACGGGCTGCATTCTCTCGCTCCTGTTTAAGCCGGCGGAATCTGGGGGGCTTGTCTTGCTGATGCTGGGAGCGCCCATGGCGCCTGCGACGAGGGGGACGCTCAAATCCTCTATGCAGAATGTTTCGTCCATCTGCATTAGGCAAAGGAACTGGTTTAGATCCAGAAGAAATGGAATTGGTGTTGCTTAAGGTCTGGGTCACACTTCCATTTTCAGTGCCCAACTGGGCAGTTGTAGGAACCGTAGGACCAGAGATTACTGAAGAGTTTACACCCTGGTTCTGAGACTGACCCTGCTCAATAGCCTTCTCTTTCTTTTCTCCATTAGATCCATGGCTTGTTTCTTTTATTAGGGAGGGCTGTGGGTGTGTGTGTTGCTTTCGGGCTGATGCATTGGATTTAGCAGATACACTTTGAGAAGAACAACCAGGCCCAGAACGGTGTCCACCAGACATACCTCCTCCACTGCCTGAATTTCTGTAGACACCTCCTCCAGCAGAACCTCCACCCCTGCCACGTCGAGATGGCACTCCTCTAGGGGTGAACACTCTGGTTTGGGTATTTCTTGGCGGCGCCGAAGATGATGCATTGCCCACACTTAGGTTCTCTCCCCCTGTTCCTTTCTTGGTAGATGGCTTTCTATCCTCTTTGTCAGAGTGTGCAAGGTCACTTGCAGCACTCTCACTGCCCGTTTCAGAACCCCTTTGCCGCCTTCTTTTCGGAACTTCTTCATACTCTGAGCCTTCGCTTCGGGTTTCACTGTGGTTCCTGGCACGTCCAGGGTTTGGCTGAGAGCCTCCTTGGCCATGTCTGCCAGATGACCCCTCCCTCTTATGATCCTGGTTAGAGGAGCCATGCTGATAGCCACTGTTGGCGGCAGATCTGTAGTCTCGACTGCTTCTGCCCCCAGCCCTACCACGGGCACTGCCTGCATAACTGCCCCTGTAGCCTCTACCTCGACCATAGAACTCCCCCCTTCCACGGCTCGCTCGACTTCCTCTGGAAGAGCCTGCATGGTATGTAGCACCCCCTGTCTCATAAGAATGCTCTCGGTCCCTCCTAGAAGGTGGAGCTAAAGAGCCAGTGGCTTGGACAGAGTTTTCTCCTTCTTTGGATGCTTTATTCATGCCCCCACCAGCACCTCTGTCCTTGCCACCATTTCTTGCTTTTCCTGGAGGAGCAGTTTCATCTTTACCACCAGAAGGTCCAGATGAGGTTTGAGAACTGGAAACTGATGCTTGCTTAACAGATGCCTGATTGGCATCTTGGTCTTTATCTTTTGCAGAGCCTACAGTGTTTTTCTCTCCCCCTTCACCTTCACCAACCTCCCTCTTCATTTCTTTCAGCACAGGCCGCTTAATAGGACCCACTCGCTTGTTGGGGTTACCACCTCCTGATTGAACAGCAGGCTTATCAGTCTGACTGGTCAAATCTTCCCCTCCTGTGTTTCCACCCATTCCAGAGCCTCCCTTTCTGTTATGTCCACCACTGCTTCCAGGCCTTGGGCCCCACTGAGTTTCAGTCTTTTGCTCTCGACCACGAGAAATAGATTTGGAGTGGTGCTGCTGCACTGAATGCTGGGAGGACTGTGTGTGAGGGTAGGTATTGCCTGTTTTGTCCTGTTTCCGTCCACCAACACCCCTGGGTCCAGTGTCATGCTCATGCTGGCGTGGGGGATGATGATGATGATGATGATGATGGGACTGCTTTCCGCTGCCATCCTCTCGAGCTGAAGAGGAAGAGGAAGAAGAAGAGCAGGAGGAAGAAAGGCATGGCTGGGGAAGTGGAGGGGAGGTTTCGGTCTTCTTGGAATCTCCTCCTCTCTCTCGCTCTCTACCATTCTCCTGTTTGTGTGCATGGAGAGTGTAACGTGAGGGATGAGCATGGTGATGCTGCAAATGGGGGTTGTTCTCCAAGGGGGCGAGATCAGCACGACCATTGCGGTCAAAGTGGGGATGTGGAGCCCCCCAAATTTGACTCTGCTGGCCACCCTGTGGGGCTTCATCTTGATGGCCAAAGCCACGAAGTTCTCCAGCACTATTAACCCTCTGCTGTGGATGAGAAACCATCCTGGATCCATTATCTGGGAAGCTGGTATAATTACCACGCCCTCCCAAGAAGGGCTGGTGATGGCCAGCTTGAGTCCCCACAGGGGATATTGCCTGGTCATTGGAGCCAGAAGGAGAGTTAGCACCCACAACAGGTGGCTGAATGGAACCTGTTCCTCCGTCTCGATTGCGCACTGGAGGAGTGTCACTCCTGGCAAATATGAAAGACAAAAATAATAGCATTATGATTAAATATTAAAGTCTCACTTCATCTCCAGCTCTCATCTTCAACTTCTTTATTAATAATTCAAGTTGGGGTATGTAAATGACAACAACAATATAAGACGTAGTTAAAAATTAGGGTAGATGCAACAATACTATTAAACCTCTATTGTACAACTGAATATTGGCCCCCCCCCACACACACACCCAACTCTACAGAACAGTATCTTCCAGTGAACTACAACTAATCTTGGTCATCTACATGAAAAGAGCCCAGGTGATGAAACCATAACCAAGCCTTTACCTGACGCCTTTGCCCATGTCCTCCTCCTCCAGAGCTTGTTTCTGCCTTAAGGGGGAACTCAAAGCCCGACCCTCTCCGCTCCCTGGGAAAACCTCTGGGCCCCAAGCCAGTTTAGGATCCATGGGTGGTGTGCCACGATGAGAATGAGGGGGACCTCCATGTTGCTGCCTATCAAATTGCTCCGAACCAGAGCCACCAGAATCTGAGCGCTCCCGACTCATCAGCCCTGGGAAAAAAGGTGCAACATACAAAGTGAGCGTCATACAATTCCAACATCATATATAAAGTTGTCATAAAATTTTGTGAACAAACCAGTGGGATGCATGCTGGCTGGATAGTAATCCATGGGTGGGGGGCGACCTTGCATCATGCGAGGGTCCATGTAGGGCATCATCATCCACCGAGGGTCAAAGTTCATGGGCAGAGGTGGAGGACGTCCCATGGAGCTGGGTGGGTATAGAGCAGGCTGTTTAGGACCTTGCTGTGGTGTGGCACCGGGAGTTGGGCCTTGCTGAGGCGCTTGGGACTGGAGCTGGGCTTGTGCAACCTGGCTGTGTTGCTGCTGCTGCCATTGCTGCTGCTGTTTCAGCAGCTGTTCCTGTGTGCAATCAATGGCAATAAAATAACAGTTTCAGTTCTTTGCAAACATCCAACCAGTATTATTATACGAATACAACAGTTCTGCAAAAATCACACTGTTGAGAAATACAAGCTTGAATATCTGTTGTACATTTCTGCAGGAGTGGTTGCTTAAGCCCTCAGTTCCATGTGGATTAGAGTTCACCATTCTCTCTCTCTCCTGATTACAAATGTAATCCAACATCTGTGGTGAGGTTCGAGATGTTAGTGGCACATCATTCAAAGTTTATTCCTATTTCTGGAGGAAATATTTACCAGCCCACAGCTACTGATTAAATTGCAGCTGCCTTTACATTATTACTACGCAAAAGATTCACCAATTCTAAGAACATTATTTTTGCAATAACCACTTGATGTAAATAGCAAGAAATAGTGTAAAAGCTTAGAGATATAGAGAACATGTAGCATCTGAGAACAGACACTGACCTGCTGTTGCCTCTGGAAACGGGGTGGGAGGGACTTCTGATACTTGGAAAAGCCCTGGCCAGGCATTCCACCCCCTGGCCTTACTGCTCCTCCTGTAATTGCCTCTACCTTCACAGTCTCATCTCCACTTCTGTTGCTGCGAATGTGCGTGACACTTGACACAGGCTCCTCCTTTACTTCCACTGGTCCTGGGACATCATGGGCCTGCTGATGCTGGGGGGCAGGAGGCTGAGCAACCTGCTGCAACTCTGAAAAATAGAAAGAACAAAATGATTCAGAAGTTTTTCAGCCCGGTGTAAAAGGATCAAAGGTGACGTCATATGAGAGTTCACGAACGCAAGTAAAAACTAACCCGTGTTAGAGTCATAGCTGCTGTTGCTGCCAGCTCTTTGTCGGTTATTAGCATTCAGCACCAGTGTAGCGCCACCCAACTGAGTGGATGAGAGAGGCGGTTCCTCCGTGTCCACACAGGGTGATGGGGGCTGGCTGGTGCTGGATGAAGAGACTGAAGCAGTTAAGGAAGGAGTGGGGCTGTTTGCAGGAACATCTGCAGCAGCACTGGGCTTCTGCTGCTGCTGCTGTTGTTGTTGTTGTTGCTGCTGCTGCTGTTGTTGCTGCTGCTGCTGTTGTTGCTTCTCATCCAGCCTCTTCAACTTTTCAGCACATGCAGCACGGCGCTCTTCTTCCATCCTGCGCTCCTCTTCCTCACGGCGACGCCTGGCACGCTCCACTGCCGCAGATATCTCAGACGACGATTGCTTCCTCCGCTGACGCCATGTTTCATCTTCATCTTCGCCCTGTGTCTGGTTAAGCAGGGCATTTGATGGAGGTGGTGTAGGTCCCTTCTGCTGCTGGACCTGAGCACCAGATGGTTTCTGGGATGCTGACTGGTTTGAGCTGCGTTCCTGCTGACAGACAAAACATCAGTGACTCAGAAAGCTGATCCATACATACAATATTGTACTGCCTCCAACACCATGACCATGTTCATGCTCACATTAGGGGCGGGCGATATAGACAATCAGAATATTTTCCAAACTTGGATGGTAAGAGTGATTCAAAATTGTCCAGTAGATATATAAAAACATCATGTCCGTAATATAAAAGTTTTGAAATTACTTTTAATTTAAAGGGAAGGGTTCTCCTTCCATTCTCATTCATGCAACACCGGTTTTCTGCTTCAAATAAGCAACCATAATAATGCATCTTCACAGCAGTGGCCCCATACACATGAAGGTGTTTAAAAAAAAAAAAGGCAAATCATTTACACAATATGAACAAATAAACCTGAGGAGGGAAAGGGGGAGGGGAAAGAAAAAAAAGAAACTTCATGTGCATGAGACATAGCCTATATAACTTCACTTAATTGTGAACAGAACTGCATCTGAGAATCTGTACCAGGGTCTCATTTATACCGCCCACCACTAGGCAGATTTTGTCCTTTTGTAACTTCGACCCCTTCCCCATGTACCTGTCGGTAGTAGGAGCAAGGTCCCTGCCCAAGAAGTGAACCTGGTGGGGGGGAGGGCTGCTCCCGAGGGCCACCGTATCCAGGCCTACGCCCCTGCATACAGGCAAAAGGACCTGGCAGTGAGTCATCCAGGAAGCACTTCATGTGCCCTTCAATGCTTGTTCCTGTCGTCATAGTGACTCGTAACATGCTGGTTGTTGCCAAAGCAATAGATTCTGGTGGTGTGCCAGTGCCTGCTAAGGGGGTCACATGCGGGTCTTACCTGGTAGGGTCCAGCACTCGTCTGACCACCCCAGCTGCTTCCCCCCTCCTCGGCCCAGTTTGGCTTGCCGGAGGGTGCTGGGGTAACCTCATCAGTGGGGACAGGAGGTGTGTGCCTTGCGTTGCTTCCGCTCTCAGACGTCCGGGAACGTGAACTCGGAGCAGGTCCGTCTTGGGATTTCTGCTGCTCCCTTTGTTCGCTAAAAGGACACACGCGCATTAAAATTCTACATATATTTATTAATCCAAAAGTCACCATTATGCAATTCAGTAGTTCTCAGAAACATACAGAATTCCATTCTTGCTTTCAGTCTCCTCTTCATCCCCCTCATCTTCACCTTCATCATCGCTGAACTTTAATTTGGCTGAGTAGTCAATCTCCTCTTGTGCACCTGATTTAACAACAACAAAAAATTAAGCTTATAAAAATGCCTTTAAAAATAAACAAGAAAAATCAAATCAAAGAGCTTAAAAGATTTTCGTGCACCCTCCTTACCAGCCCATCCTTCATCTCCATCATGGTCTAGCTCATCCAGCTCCTTGAGGTCATCCTGCTTTAGGATGGAAGGGCGTTTAACCACCTCACCACGGGGGCCACCAGGTGGCCTCCCCTCTGGCGCAGGCCCACCCTGCGAACGAGAGAATCTGAGGAGAAACAGAGAGGGGGAATTAATCAAAAATCAAATTTACAAATTAATCAAAAATCAGGGGGCAGGGGCTCCAGACAGACATTACATTTTCTTGTGCACAGCTGTGTAGCAGGGTTTTAATGTGGAACGACTTTACTCCTCAACCAACTTCTAGTTATGCCAAACATTCCCATTATTTCTTCATTTCAAAAAAACCCACCCCACACACTTGGAAAGAATTTGCTTTAGGTAAAGTTGACAGACACAGTGTACTATCTGCCAGGTTATTAAACGTGTTCAAACTGTTTAAAATGCTTGAAATTAATAAATACTAAAATAGACATGTACATTTTGTGCAGTAATGTGAAGTTCAAGTCACAAGCAGAAAGCATCCATATTACAGACACATTTATAGGAAGGTTTAAGAAAGACCTGCTTAATTGTAACGTTTTACATGGAGGGACATCATGGGACAATCTATACACAACTTACCTAGGGGCCTCATTGGGTGGTGCATACCCGTACGGCCCTTGTGGACCAAACGGCGGTGGAAAGGGCAAGTATGGTGGGTACATCTAAGAGAGAACAAACGGGGGGATGACACAGGTTAGAGAAGTACTTTATCTCAAATGCAGCATGTCCCATCATTAAACAGATTTAGTGCACAGAGCCTAAACGGAATGAACAGTATATAACCAAGGCCACTTTATAAGCTTTAAAACAGTAGACGTTTTATAAATTTTATAAAATTACTATATGCTCTACTCCATTCCAAGTACAAAAATGTAACAGGCAGGTTATTTAAAACATACGCCATCATTAAAAAGGTCAGTATTGTAACGGTGATGACCATCTCAGTGTGAAGTTTTTACTGGGGCCTGAGCTTCCTGAAAGCTTAACTCTAGATTCGCACTCATGTGTGAAACATTAGTGATGAGAAGCCCTGTATACATGCGCAACACCACTGTTTTTCCCCCCCAAGGTGATACAAAGTGATAAAAGCGTTAGTACTCACAAATGGAGGCATGAGTCCTCTGTAAGGAGGGAACTGCGGGCCAACCGGAGG
>JAODVO010000015.1:8082221-8097031 GCA_025400055.1 Notarius lentiginosus
ATATCACACACACACACACACACACACACACACACACACACACACACACACACACACACACACACACACACAATCATGCCATTTTAAGAAGCAAATGTTTGAGGAAAGATGAATTAGCATGAGCACTGCTTGGTAAGTAAAGCATTCACCCCTCTCTCATATGAATTTGTAACACATCTGGCCTGTGGCAGCTGGCATCATCCATCAAAACACCTCTTGCCTACACAGACCATGGCAGCAAAGGAAACGTTGCTTTATCAAGCTCACATTTTGGGAATAATGTTTGTTTTGGGGGTCTGATTACAAAAAAAAGAGAGGGGAGGAGGGAGACAGAAACAGAAGCAGATAAAAATGAGGGAGAGAAATGAACAAATATTACCATGTTATACCATGTGTAAATTGATAAATTAACAAAGTTTGGGCTTCTAGATAAGCTACTCTACATGCTGATCGAATATAGACTGCTGATAAACTCTACACAGTTGAATATTAAGGTGACACAGGTCGATGTATTAAAAAGATGAATAGTACCCTGTGGCGCTAGAATAACCCCTAGGTACATGAATCACATGCTGTACTGCTCACTGCCTCATGCCCGTGAAGGAGAATAAACTGGAAAAATACCACATGCTAATGTTTAGACTTGGGTACAGAAAAGGACGAAATTTATCCTCATTATATTATAATGAGCAAGGTCTCAACAAACATGGAGGAACCGGTGGCCTCCGACACAGAAGCAAATGCTCGAGAGCCAGCAATATTTACTCAGCTTGTCTGTGCGTTTTGCCTCTGACAATGTCAGATACTTCCTTAAAATCGTTGTTTTTTTCTCTCAATTTAGGAGTCTTTGTTCAGTCTGGGCAATCCGCCATGTTTGCTGTGTCTCCATGGTCATGATCTCTGACCTGCGCATTACCTCACGTGACTTTTCTGAACTGGCTGCTGAGCAAGCGGTTTGTAAACAGACTAACACGTGGTTAGGATGCTCCGCATTAGGAAATATAATGTATTGAAACAAGATGATGCATACTAGCTATTGGGATGGGTATCAGCTCAAACAATTCAGAAAGGGGAGTGGATTAAATAATTCCTGAACCACCACATCGACCTATGTCACTTTAAGTGGCTTGGGTGACATTTCTCACAATGCAAACTGCATGCGCATTGAAAGTAATTGGAAAACAGAGAAGCTCATACAGGAATTCAGGTACAGCTGAGTGCAAAAGTTTGTATCCTGCATGCTTTCTGAATGCTTCTCAATGTTTGTACTCACCTGTACTGTATCATCATCATCATCATCATCATCATCATCTCATCATTCACTGTTTTTCTGCATCTACAGTCATGGAAGCGTCCTACAGCTGCATTCAGTCTTTCTTCATCTTCTTCCACTGCGTCTCAGATCCTGCAAGCTCCCTTAGGTCTCAGAGTTTCTTTTCTGTTGTAGGAGGACCTCGTCCTCTGTGCTTGAGGTCTGCCTTCAGCATGCTGAGCAGATTTACACAATGCCTTCCTTTACGGGCCTTGTATCTGCTGGAGCCTAATACTGCAAATTCCAAAGCTTTTTGCGCAGGTGTGTCTTGTGGCTATCAAAGGAATAGGACACTTATTATGAATCAAGCGGTTGTGATTTGTAGTTGCTGAGAAAAGTGTTACGAAAATTTTGTAAAGCCACTCTATATGTTTCATAAATATATTAAGTCGGCAAACAGGAAGTCAATGTGGGACAGACCTGAATACAGTATACACGGTATAGAACCCCAAGTTGAAGTTTGCTACCAAGTAACAAGTGGCTATGATTTGTGGTTACTGAGAAAAAGGGTATTTCGGATGGACGGAGATATGGACGGATGGACAGAGGTAAACCAGTATCCCCCCCAGGAGCGGGGGTATAATAAAGTGGAAAGAACCTAAGTAGCAGTAACAATTTGCACCAGTGCTGCTAGCACAAATTAATAATAAAAGTACAGAAATAGCCTTATTCAACAACTGTAATAATCATATTATGTCAAGAACTGCTCAACTAAGTAAAGAGAAACAACATCCATCATTACTTTAAGACATGAAGTGTCATTTAATTAATAAAAATAACTAAAAACTATTGAATTAGAAAGTGTGTCCAAACTTTTGACTGGTACTAGATAACATAGTACATCCTGTATATTGGGCCCAGGACAGCTAAACTGTCCATACTCTCTGGGTGGGACAGATGACACATTATCTCTCTCTCCTGTCAATCAGAGCATCTGTGAGCTCATGTATGCAGAAGGGGGTAGATAGCACATTCGTCTGAGTGCGTAATGCTGTCCTGAGCAGCAGCTTGAAAAATATATGGTTGGCTGGCTTCACATGTTTTGCACAAAGCATGCATTATTATTATAAATTATTATAAATAAATGTTATCTGTATCCAATGATTCTTGTGTTTCATTGTGGTTTCCCCTTACATGTGTGTCAAGTTTCTTTGTATGATGTGTGGAAACTGATACATGTATATATGCTATGACCAGGGTTGCCAGATCTTCATACCAAAAGCAGCCCAATAGGACAAACATTGGGTCCAGTTGCATATGGGTTGGGGATAATTTGCCCAAACTTTTGTAAATTTAGTGGATTGTCATATATACAGTAAACCTCATGTTTAGGCTTGTACACTAGTTTTGCACAAATCATAGAAAGTTTTTTGAGCAGAATGCAACTGAAAATCAATACAAAACACTGAGATGTCTGAGTTTTATTGTTCATGTCTTTGAAAGCCCCCAGGAATTTTTTGGCTTAGCATGCATTTATGAGCAGATCATGGTGAAAGTCCAAGTAAGTCTAAAAGTTCACTTATAGTGAGCTCATGCAGGTATTAAAGAGTATCTACCGCTTGAAATTAAATTAAATTAAATTAAATGCTGCTCATTATAAAACAAGTGTGTATTATAGGGTCTGTAGATGTCAAAGTCCCTTCTGTGCCAGGATCTAGTCTTCCCAGGCAGTCTCCCGTCCTGGTACTAACCAGGCCCTTAGGGTGCATTGGATGGCAGCAATCTCCGTATCTATAGCTCTTGGCCTCTCATCTATTACATAGCTAGGGTTACAGTGGGGGGCTGGTCCATTGGTAACCACGAGAGTTTGACTCCCTACTCACATCTGTATTGTAGGGTACCTTGCCAGATGGCAGTAGGTACCATTTTTACCTGATTGTGACTAGAACTCACAATCTCTCAGTCGAGAGGTGGACACGCTAACCACTAGGCCAGCTCATGGTTCTGTACATGCAACACTTGTAAAACATCTCTTTTCACAAGTAACTTGACCGTTCTCCCAACTTGACTTGACTGTTGTCGTTGATTTATCTCACAGATTTCTATCAGGTCCTGACTGACATTTTGACTTAAACAAAGGTTCTCCTTTGACCTTATTGAGAAACAAAACTTTAGAGTTTAATATTTTAAAGTCACAAAGCTGTCAGATAGAACCTTAAAACTTTTAGAAGTTTAGCTTAGACAAATGCTGTGATGATGTAAAGTCAGTGTGATAAGAGTGAGCCAATCAGTGACAGCACAGACAGTAACCAAGAATTAATGGGGGCAGCCATGACCTGAAGGTTGGCGAAGCAGCCTTGGGCCCAAAGGGACGCTGGTTCAATTCCTGGGGATGGCAGGAAAAATGGTCGGGGAGCTGAGTGAATGAACAGCACTTTCCCCTCCCACTATATCATGGCTGAAGTGCCCTTGAGCAGGGCACCTAACCCCCAACTGCTCCCCGGGTGCTGTAGCATAGCTGCCCACTGCTCTGGGGATGTGTATGTGCTCGTTGCTCACTTGTGTGTGTAATGCAGAAGAGGAATTTCACTGTGCTTGAGTGTACATGTGACAAATAACAGATTCTTCTTCTTCTTAATATGTGAAAGGTAAATGTAAAAATAAATAAGAACAAACGTCAGTACATATTTTTTGAACTAAAAATGGCAAAGTGTTTTTTACCTGGACATCAAATTTAGCGGGGTTTAAAAAATGCACACAGTCGTACGCTGTACTTGTCGCAGTGAATTGTTCTTTCCAAAACTGTCTAAGTTAATAATTAATTATTAATTCGTTCATTTGCATTATGTAAATTTAAGTAAATATTTACTGAAATATTTCGGACAGTAAGTGGAAATGTAACTGGAACTGATATATTCAAACAGTCACATTTAAATATATCAATATTCATAGCTTAATAGAAAGAGATGGAAAAGCAAATATAAAGATTCAAATGACTTGCTAAAAGACTACCGCTGCTAGGTTCGTGTATTTTCTGCCTGCTCAGAGCCATGGATGCAACAACATCTTGCATTTTTCTTTACTTACGTTTCCGGCTCCTCCTTCGCTGCTTCTTTTTGAGGCTCATTTTGGGACTTAGTCTGTGGCTGGAGAACGTTATTAACCAGCTCCGTGATCCCACTAAAGGGACTTTTGAACCACCTGCACAGACAAGCGGGACATCACCGAGGCGGCTCGAGCAGCGCAGGAGATAAAAACAACTGTGATTATATTATCACAGCTGCACTGCAGGACACATTCATGTAGGGAGAAGAAGACGAGAACAAGCAGCTATGAAAAGAACTGGAAGAACTGGATGCTTACACACCGTCGGAGAGAGTGAACGAGAGAGACAGAGAGAAAGAGCAAGGATAGACAGCGAAAGAGAGAGTGTGTGAAGTAGAGAAAGAAGCATGTAGCAGTACAGCCAGTGAAATCTTAGGTTGTGTCAGACAACCAGATATAATATGGTCGCACGTTACATAGAAAAAGAGGCTCAAACTGAGCGTCTGTCTAAAACTAACAGCCGTCTGAGAAGCAGGTAAAGCAGAACAGGTGCGTCCAGTGGCTCTCGTATGCAGCCAGTGAGAAAAAAAAGCGTTGACAAGAGAAAGAGGAAGCCACACACAAGAAGAAAGCACATGAGAGGGCCAAAGCTGGGAGCTCCTGTATCTATGTTATGCTAAGACATACTTACTGTGCCGACTGAGGCTTTGGATCTTCTTTGACCCTAAAAATAAAAATAAATGACCAACTCAGTGGGGATGGAGGGTGAAACATAACAGAATAACAACAAATGTTGAAATCAAAAGATTATCAACTGAAAATAATCAACATGAAGAAGACACAATATAAAATTAAGTATATAATAATTATGTCCATTCAACATGCAAAAAAAAGTGATTCAGAGAATTGAGCAGTGATTTGAATAAAAAGGTAATAAATAAAAAAAATTAAACCAATAACAGTGTTCTATACTGTATATTTCTGCATAAATCAGCTACAAATACGTCTCCTTTAGTCTCTAATCCTGACATACGTTTTAACCAGAGCATCACTCATTTCCGATAAAACACGCCAAGCATCCAGCGTGTGCCAAGAAAGCCCAAGCCCGAAATTACAGCCCTAAATTACAGTCCAACAAAGATTACTCTGCACAATATATTAATTAGCTTAAATAAAACGTTAAAGACGAGCCAATAAAAACACTCCTTTTCAGGAGTCGTGCCACCACAAAGAGTTCAAGCAGGTTTGCTCACATCATTGGAGAATCCAGCGTGGACAGATAGCACCTCGATCAAAACTCCTCAACCTGAACGAGGAAACACCAACAAAGCTACACGCGAAGAAAAAGACAATTATCCCAAACCTGAAAGCATGCACACTCCCTCATGCGAGGTGATACCTCCAACTACACACAGCTTCATTAATATGTATGAATGAGAGCAGGACACTCATTCTGTGCCTTTTATCCCCCCTTCACCTGAACACTATTCACTGATCCAGGGCTGATGGACATACGCTGCCCTCTACTGGATGGATGGAACTCGAACCGACACTCACCGGACACTTTATTAGGAAAACCCATCCACCTGCTGTTTTATGCAGTTATCTAATCAGCCGGTCCCTTGACAGCAGCACAATGCATCAAATCAAGAGCTTCGTTAATGTTCACTTCAAACATCAGGATCTCAAAGTGTGACTTTCACTGTGGCATGGGTGTTGGTTTGAGCCAGATGGACTGATTTGAGTATTTCAGAAACCGATCTCCTGGGGTTTTCACACACAGCAGTCTCTAGAGTTTACACAGAATGGTGCGAAAAACAAAAAACACTGAGTGAGTGAGCGACAGTTCTGTGGGTGGAAACAAACGCCTTGTTGATCAGAGAGCTCAGAGGAAAATAGCCAGATTGGTTCGAGCTGCCAGGAAGGATATAGTAACTCATAGCAACTCTTTACAACCGTGATGAGCAGAAAAGCATCTCCGCATGCAACAGCAGAAGAACACATTGGGTTCCAGTCCTGCAGCCAAGAACAAGTTCCTATTAAAGTGGCCGGTGAGTGTATTGGGATAAAATGATGTGATAATAGCAGAACACCAATGATATGTGAAAATATATCAAATCAAATCCTTCCCACGCCATGTGGCGCATAGGGCGGCGCCGATCTGCGTTTCCGTAGCCCTCGGCCTCTCGCCTATTACATAGCTAGGGTTACAGTGATGGGCTAGTCCTCTGGTAACTGCGAGAGTTTGACTCCCCACTCGCATCTGTATTGTTACCATTGGTACCATTTTTATGATGGTATGACCCGACCGTGAGTAGAACTCGCGATCTTCTGGTCAAGAGGCGGACACGCTAACCACTAGGCCAACTTGCAGTGATGTGAAAATATGCTAGAAGCAAAAAAGTAAAAGCTGAAATGTTGAACCTAATCAGTGATACAGTAGGTTTTATGTAAGGAGTCTCCACAACACAAAAGTCTTCAGCATCAAGGATTTTGTGTCTGAGGGCTTCTTAACATGACAAGCTGCGGTTTTTTTTTGTCTTAAGCAAGAGACAAAGGAAAGAGGACTGAGTATTTATATCCGCTATACTGCAAGTGATAACAGGAAGTGACTTACTTCACGGATGTTTCACAACATTAAAAGTTTTAAAAGACGCTTTGTGACGTGCTCAGATATTGTAAAATCATCAACTTCAGTGTATTAACAGTCACTCTGCTTCATCACACCACCAGGTCATTGATTATTTTCCTGTAAGAGCGCTCACCTAAGTGGTTTATTCGTCGTCTATCACATTATTAAACTCCTATAAAAGCGCACTCGCAAAAATCTTGAGTGATAAGGCAGCCTTGCAGGGCCAAACTTGTGTGGGTTTTTGGGTCAGTGCTCACCATTCCTCTGGCCCAGCAGTACACCACCTCAGTCAGGCCAAACTTAAACTGGGACACAAAGTCTTCGGCGGTCTGGGCGAGACCGCAGTCGCGCTGTAGCTCCCCGATACGATGAGCCACGCACAGCACCCGGTCGATCGCCTGATTGAGGAGAGACGAGACAAGACACGACAGACAGTCAGGAGGCTATTGCTCAAGTTATTACAATTAAATACTCAAGGTCATAGAGCTTGTATTTCTCTACCTGATTCTCATCTGCTCCTTCATGCTATAAACCACACACGCACAATCGGCACTTAACTTTCGCCACTTTTTCAGGTTCTGTTTAAAACTTGTTCATGTTCCAGAGCAACTTGTACTGACACAAGATAAGTGTGTGTGTGCACGCGTGTGTGTCTCTCAGCAGGCGTGCTGCTCTTCCTGGAAGCTTGAAGCAGAAGCAGTCTGTTCCAGTAACTGCAATCTGGCAACAGGGATTAAATAAGCACTCTGGTGGCGAATAACTGAACAGATTTCTCATTCACATGATATAAATTCAAATCACACTGAGGTTCCATTACTACTAATGTTAGGTTCCGGTTTCTCATGCTATATTTTGAAGAATGAGAGGCCACTGCGTGTTTCCGACATTTAAAAGACTTCACCAATACAGAAATATCTGCACAGGTATTTTGTCCAACATCCACTATTTTGCATCTTCTGAGCTACCTGACATGCCAAAGCACTGCTACGTTAAAGATACACTGCCTTTCAGATTTTTCACGTTTTGGTCATAAAAAGAATTCCCCCCCGACACCCAATTTTTTTTTTTTTTTAGTGGACCAAAAGCTACTGAATTCAAATAAATTTTATTACTTTCTCCCTAAAAAAACAATTAACGAATTCAGAGCCCCATGGCCCTAAATTCTCCGCCATTTTTTTCCTGCTTCACCATGACCCAATTCAAGATACTGTGTCATGTATGACGTGGTGGGCTTACCCCGTTCGCACAAGGCACTGTGGGATACAAATTTGAAACAGGAGAGAACGACGACAGACGCGAGTGTGCGAATGAAACGTGAAAGACTGACTACAGTAACGGAAAGCGAGGAAAAAAAAAGACGTTATGTTGCGAAGGAAAGGAAACTCAGTGTTTAGCGATGTAACCGTTAGTGCACGGTCAAAGGTAAACCTGTAGATGGCAGTAATGCATAAAACCCGAAAGATGAAGACGAAGACTCGGGTAAGTGTGCGTATGCACACACGGACTTCCCGTCTGCTTGATGGCGCAAAGCGAGCGAATCCCCTCAAATTAAATATCTTCCCAGCCACAGAATTGCCTGTTTTTTTGTTTTTTTTTAAGATATTACAAAAATAAACATATCTCACAAATCATCAAACTTCAGAGGGAACTAAATTTCACCGATTTTATGAAATTGAAAGGCCATCTTGCTTTTAATTTGTCCTGTGAGCATCAGAATGGCTGTCCAATCTCACCTGCCTTTTTTGTTAGGCTCTCCTGATCCACAACTTTAACCCATGTCCTAAAACTTCTTTCAGTCTTTTACCTTTTTGTGTCATTTTTTTCAAACATTTAAATAATTATTTCGTGGCTATCATGTAACGGCTGACAGTTTGGCCATTGATCTTCTCATAAATATATTTTCTGAATGACCTATGAAGGTAAAGAATGGGAGGAAACCTTCCAGAAGGTGATAATCACTGGTCAGCTCGATCGTTTTATAGCAAATTGAACATTAGCAGTAATGCATGCGTACACAAACGGTGCCAGGTAATACCTCTTGGATTGTGTTGGGGATGTGTGGTTCGATCTGAGTGTTCTGTGTGAAGACGAGGCAGGACAGCAGGGCGGCGCTCTCCTCCGGGGCCAGAGGACTCAGCGTGTTCTCGAACAGCAGCTCTGTGAGCAGGAGCTCATGACTGCTGATCTGACACGCAACTCGACCTTTCAGCTGCACCGCTCCACTCCCGTCGATGTAGTTCAGAGCCTCCAGGACCTGTGGATCAGAACACCAAAATATATTCACGTCACACAGTCATTACATAACACTACATTGTGCTATTGCATATATATTTAAATACGATGACTTCATATCCCAAACATGCAAATCTCTTCCATGATATGCAAATTTGCACCTGCAACCACTTTATATGTCTGAATAGATTTCCAAAATTATTGAATTATATGCCCACATGTGTATCCTTGGTACCCGTGAATGTGGATTGGGATATGGAGTCGTCGTGTTTCTACATTGGCTACGTTTTGTTTTTTTTTACACACTACTGAACTTTAGTGCCATTGTCTGGATTTTAAGGTGTATGGTATTTTAATTCTTCATGAAGTGTTTTTCAGATCTAGAAACTTAACTTCATGATAAGAGAGAGAGGGGAAGGGAAAAAAAAAAGAGAAGGTGGTGAAGAAACTACCTTTTTTCATCCCATTGAACATGAGAAATTGTTAGCATTGGACAACTGCTCTGGTATAAGAGGAACTCGACTGCATTTCCACAGAGAAAATGCAAAGTGTGCTTGCTAAGCTGTAGCAGAACAGCTAGCATGCTAACATGTTAAAAGCTAGCATACAAACAGCTAGCATACTAGAGTGGAAGAGCTCCTGATGACATCACTCCAAAGTTCTATCCATTAATTTCAATGGCGCGGAATTTTGCCGAAAAACGGGAATACCGAACGAACGACAAAGGGTAGCGCAACCATTTTAACAAGCACGCCATTCCAGATCGGGCCCTACGTTTCAGCGTTGGAACGGTGTCTCTATCTCGAAAGCCCTAGGACGAGTAGTGGATCCAAAAAACAGGTGAAACGGAATAAAAATAAAACTTAAGAACAACAATAGTGCGCTTTTGCAAGCACACGAATAAAACACTTCTATTGAGACATCAGCGTCAGGGCTGGGCACATCACAGTACTCAAACAGTGGAACTGGTCTACTCCGTGCCACTTTGTCTTCGGGTCACGATCAGGAAAATAGCAGTAATAACCAGATGGGGTAATGGCGTTAACTTACCTTAATCCTCTGGTGGTACTCGGGCAGCAGAGTCAGTGACTGATCTGAGATCAAGAACAGCAGTTGATCCAACTCTTCCTGCAGTTTCATCCGCTCCTGCACACGTGCAAACTGAGGACACACACACAAAAAAAAGAGCTGCTATTAAGACAATCCACTCGGTCACTAATCACTCACGCAAGATGCTTTTCTGACTAAGGAATCCAAGTAAATTCAAATTAGTGGCAGGAGAGGAGTTTAATCTCATTCCATAAACACTGGAACCGAGATGACATTAATATCAGCTTATGAGACATTAGCCTCTTATGCACCGAGACTGAAGGGATGGCAGCGGGGGCCAGAAGGATTAGCGATTACAGTTCAGTTTTTAATACAATGCAAAGTTGTGCAGCAGCTTGAAAGAATGCACTAAGGATTGTGTATATGCAACTGTATAACTGGATGCTTCTGATGGTTTTCCATAATGCCAGAATCAACGTGATGTGTACAAATAAATCACTTTTCTTTTTTTAGAATTAAAAACACAAATGCAAAAACTTCAGTATTAATAAAACAAGCAGAGAGCGGATAACTCTGTCAAGGATAACTCTTTCATGATGTACAAAGCCGCAACCTTTATATGCCTGGATATGTTTTCCAAAATTATTAGAATTCTGTGCCCACGTGTGTATCCCTGAGGATTACTGGAACCTGTGATATGGCGTCATTGTATTTCTACATCGGCTAGGTTTCGTCACTACTGAACTTTATTGCCTGCCATTGACTGGATTTTAGTATTGTTGAGCGGCATGGTGGTGTAGTGGTTAGTGCTGAAGAATGCAGCCGATGGAGGCCTTTCTGTGTGGAGTTTGCATGTTCTTCCTGCGTCTGCATGGGTTTCCTCCGGGTGTGATTTCTCTGACAATCCAAAGACATGCAGTCAGGTTAACACGGGGCAGTCATGGCCAGAGCCCCGAGGGTTGGGCTGAAGCAAGACACCTCACCCACAACTGCATGTGCGTTCACTGCTTCAGATGGGTTAAATGCAGAGGATAAATTTCACCGAGTGCTTAAGTGTACATGTGACAAATAAAGGCTTCTTCTTCCATCAAGGCCGAATCTTGCATCTTTCGCAAAAGTGAAACTCAATTCTTGGATCCAGCCTGTGACTCGGATTTGCTTCAAAATTTAATGAGTTATTCCTTAACCCAAGGTCCACCCTTCCACCAAGTTTCATGAAAATCGGGTCGGTAGGTTTTGCGCAATCTTGCTTAATTAAAGACTCACAAACAAACCACACCGAAAACATAACCTCCTTGGCAGAGATAAATCACATGGCAGTGTTGACTGAAAGAACGCAATCCAAGATTAAAAAAGGAGCGAGAGTCCCAAACTTTTAGCGATTTGACACCGGCAGGAGTGAGACAGGTAAACCTCGGCACAGTTGAGAGAAGAACAGAGAAAGACATACCTGCTCAGTAAAGGTGGGCGAGTGGGTACAGTGGAAGTCTTTGAGGCTTTCCTGAAGGACTCGCTGCCTCATCACACCCTCCACCACATCCACACCCTTCAAGTGGAGGTCATTCACAGGGTCGAGGGTCGCGATGCCATCCGGGTTGGCCTCAGCCAATCGCAGGAGCTCCTGAGTTGCAGTGGAAATGGCTTGACCAGGTGGATCCATTCTGACAGGAAAAGACAGGAAGTTCGCTTTAGTGATTTGAGAAAGTGAAATAAATGGGAGTGGATGCAAAACAGATGCTTGTCCACCTGAAGCGGGGCTGCTGTCTCTTGTGATAGTTATCGATAATCCTCTCGGGAATGACCTTCAGGGTCTTAACGGTGATGGCGGAGATGTCCGGCGGCTTCAGCTTCTGTACGGTATGACTGCAGGGGCCTAAACACACACGCACACACACACAAACATGAGCAATGAGAACACTATAGGCTAAATGTCTTTCCCGGACAGGAGTTAGTATGAGGTAACGAGGCCTCATACCTTCTGGGATGAAAAGGCTGGTGTTGTGAAGGTGTGTGAACAGCTGGTTTTTCTGAACAGGTCCTGCTGCTTCTTCGTTCCCTTTCTCACAAATGATGAGGGCGGTGAACGTCCGATTCACCGCGTCCGTGGACACCTGAAGGTCGCAGAATGGCAAACGCTTCCATTAAACAAACTCGGATCATCATAGAGAGCTCTCAAGCTGCGATAATGAGGAAATAAAATGATATACAGACATCAAGCCTTCACACACGGACCTGTAAGAGGACAGCCAGGGCGTTGAAATGCTGAGCGCTGTTGACTACAACAACCCGGCCCACTGACAAGGCCTTTATTCCGTTCATGGACTCCATCACTGCTTGCTGAGACAGTGGGAGTAAAAAAAACCACCTCATTATTACACATGGACATGCACAGGATATGTAGGTCTGTGATGGAGTGTGTGTGTGTACCTGCAGGCCTTCTGTTGTAATGCGTAGCTCTGTCAACGTGCGGTAATAGGAGAGCAAGTCAGATAACTGACCCTCTGTGTCAAGAGGCGGGAGAGAGGAAAGCTCACATTTCAACTCCGATATTCTCCGCTCAGTGGCCTGAGAGAGAAAATTGGCACAACGTTCTTACATCTGCTACACATCTTTCCTCCAAAACTGAGGTCAATCCAACCTACTTTGCCTTAGCAGAAAGATATAAAGTGTAAAATGGTTAAAAAGATTTTGCCATTTTTTTTCAGGACGTAGAACAAAAGCATCTCTACTGATGAGAAATTTTTATACAGTGCGAACTCTCCAGCACATACATTATTCCCACCTTACTGTATTTAAAATGCTATGCAAAAAAATAAAACCTACAGAAAAACTTCAGGAATTTTACAGAGGAGCTTTAAAGAACAAGGGCTGCTGGGAAATGCATCCACCTGCGTGTCTCTGTGGTTCTCGGAGAAGCTCCTGCGCATCATGTCGGTGACTCTGAGGGCCTCGACTCGCAGCAGGTTAAGGATCATGGTGTAAGTCAGCCTGAACTGGGACTGCAGCAACGTCGGCTTTCCCTGAGGAAACGTGAAAAAAGTCTTTCGATCAACCGCGTAATCGGTTTCGACTGCAAATGGGTAAAACTTAAGCCTCGTTGCTCACCACAGTTTACAACACATGATCAAACAGCCGAGAAAAATAAACTCGAAACCCATTAACTGAGTTTTGCATCAGCTTCATTTCTTGGAGGAATGTGGGAAAAAAAAAAAAAATCAGTAAAATGGGTTTGATGGAGATCGCAGCTCCTTTTCCAACCCGCTGTGAGTAATTACATCCCTCGGTCCATCAGTGATGCTGTTGCCATGGAGCAGTGCACCAGCACGAGCCTCTGGAACCATCCATGACCCAGTGATGATTAACATTCAGAGAAGAGCCAGATAGGAACCCCTCCCAACAGACTGCACAAGCACTTACATTACATTAAAACCCTTCATTATTAAAAAAAAAAATTATTAAAAGCTACAGCACAGTTTGCATCAATGAATCCTGATTGCCAGGACAAGCTCCACTTAAGAACTCAAACCGTAATCACTGAGGGATGGACAGGCTTGTTAAGAGTGAACAATCGGTGAACAGAATATCACTTAAATCCAAAACTTGGAATAGGCATCGTGTTGGGTCCCAGACTATAAAAACGATCCTACAAAACCTTACTTACATTTACCCGAGTCAAACCATCACAAACTACAAAACACACACTTCAATCACGTGTTATCTTCACAAGTTATCTAAATCAATGCATCGATCATACCAAACATCTCAAATCCATTATTAAGACCATCCACTGAACCCCGACTTCTCTCAGCTGGAAATCAAAAGCAAAAACAGTCACGAGATGACGAACAGTTAAACAAGTGATGATTCAACACACTTCAATTCACGAACGATGCGATATGATTTAGTTCAGCACGGATATTATTTGATTCAGGACCGTTACTTTCTCCGTAACGTTACAAACTGCATTTTTGAGAGAAAGATTATAGCTACTAGGAATCATTTCTTTGCACCACTACTCTGGAGTTTAACAGCTATCTCAAACCACTTCAAAATACCATGGCAAAACATCCTAGAGCAGAGACTAAAATCAGCTATAAAACGGAGGTGCACGCAGTTTCAGAACTCACCAGCATCATGGCGTGCAGGTCGGCCATTTCATGAACCCCTGTCTTGCAGAGGATGATGACTGTACCTGTCGCATCTAGGCCTCTTCTGCCTGCTCTGCCTGCCATCTGTATATACTCACCTGCAGGTAAACACACACACACACAAAAAAAAAACACCCCACAATCTTTGAGTGTGTATCGAGAGTGTCGTGTGTGCGTGTTAATTCACTTTGGGCTGAGAGTACTGTTTACATCAGTTACAGGAGTAGAGTTTAGTATTTATTCACCAATTTACCAAAAAAGGCTGTGACGGGATCAAGACTGAACTGATACAAAGGAGGCGTGGCCTCTGTGTCCGTCAGTCATAGGGTAAGACTAGCCTCTGTGCCAGTCAACTCCTACAGAGGAGGTGTGGCTTCTCATCTCATTATCTGTAGCCGCTTTATCCTGTTCTACAGGGTCGCAGGCAAGCTGGAGCCTATCCCAGCTGACT
>JAODVO010000015.1:20638135-20648935 GCA_025400055.1 Notarius lentiginosus
AATTGACACCAGGTGTAATGACTTAGCCACTTACCTTCCCTGACCCCACCCTCCATTCACAAACTGCCGCTTGGCCACGCCCCTGTTGCCACATACCCCCACCGCCCGACTCAGGCCGGGGAGCCATCTGGCCTGAAGCAGACTCTCCCCCCCCCCGACAGGACAGGAAATCCGCCACCACCATCTGCGCCCCCAACCTGTGGACCACCTTGAACTTAAATGGCTGGAGGGTGAGATACCAATGGGTGATCTGCACATTGGCATCTTTCATGTGGTGGAGCCACTGAAGGGGGGCGTGGTCTGAACAGAAAGTCAAAAGGTGCCCCAACAGGTAGTATCAGAGAGCGATGGCTGCCCACTTGATGGCAAGACACTCTTTCTCGATGATGCTGTACTTGCTTTCATGCATCAAGAGTTTACGGCTGATGTACAGCACGGGGTGCTCCTTCCCCTCCCCCTTCTGGGACAAAATGGCCCCCAGCCCTCTGTCTGATGCATCAGTCTGCAAAATAAAGGGGAGAGAGATGTCAGGGGAGTTCAAAAGTGGCTCCTCACACAGTGTAGCTCTTACCTCAGAGAAAGCCTGTTGGCATTGCTCCATCCACTGGACCAGATCTGGAGCCCCCTTTTTAGTGAGATCAGTCAGTGGGTTGGTGACATCCGAATAATTAGGCATAAACCTATGATAATAGCCAGCCCTAGGAACTGTCTCACCTCCTTTTTGGTCTTGGGCCTCGGACAGACCGCAATCACTGCAGTCTTGTTAATTTGGGGACACACCTGCCCATAACCCAAGTGGAACCCCAGATACCGTACTTCCACCCTCCCAATTGCACACTTTTTCGGGTTAGCTGTGAGGCCCGCACACCTCAGCGACTTTAGAATGGCCCTCAGATGTTCCAAGTGCTGCGGCCAATCATGGCTGTAGATTATTATGTCATTTAGATACGCGGCTGCATAGGCAGCGTGAGGGCGGAGGACCCTGTCCATGAGCTGCTGGAACATAGTGGGTGCCCCAAACAACCCAAAAGGGAGTGTGACAAATTGGTGTAATCCAAAGAGTGTGGAAAAGGCCGTTTTCTCTCGGGATAGAGGAGTCAAGGGGATCTGCCAATATTCCTTTGTTAGATCCAGTGTCGAATAAAAGTGAGCAGTGCCTAACTGATTAAGCAACTCATCAATGCGTGGCATTGGGTATGCATCAAATTTAGACACCAGGTTGACCTTTCTATAGTCCACACAGAACCAGATCGACCCATCGGTCTTGGGAACCAGGACCACTGGGCTGCTCCAGTCACTGTGGGACTCCTTGATTATGCCCATTTTGAGCATGGCCTTGAGTTCATCCCAAACCACCTTTTTTGTGTGTTTAGGCAATTGGTAAGGGTGGCTACGCACTGCCACCCCCGGGGGCATTTCGATGTGGTGTTCTATGAGGTAGGTACAACCAGGAAGGGGCGAGAACACATCGGAAAATTCCTTCTGCAACTTGGCTACCTCTGTGAGTGGGCCAGTGAGAGGTGGTCTCCACAAGGGACCAGAGTGGTCTGAGATGTTATCTTTTTTCCTCTGGCCCCAGCTCCGCCTTCTCTGGGACTACCGATGCCAATGCCACGGGGACCCCCTCATTCCAGCATTTTAAAAGGTTGAGGTGGTAGATTTGCCGTACCCCACCCCATCCGTTTGCTTCACCTCATAGTCGACTTCCCCAACTCTCCGTGTGACCTCGAAGGGCCCTTGCCACTTGGCGACTAATTTAGAATTCAACATGGGCAATAATACGAGCACTTTGTCTCCTGGCATGAACTCTCTAAGGCACGTGCCCCTGTCATACAGCCAGCTTTGACATTCTTGTTCCTGCCACAAATTATCCTGAGTAAGGTGTGTGAGGGTGTGGAATTTTGCGTGCCGGTCAAGAATGTACTGGATTTCATTTTTACTCGGTGAAGGTCCCTCCTCCCAATTTTCCCGTAGCACATCTAGAATGCCATGCAGCTTACGCCCATATAATAATTCAAAGGGAGAAAAACCCTTGGAGGCTTGCGGTACCTTTCGTACCACGAATAACAGGGGCTCAAGCCACTTATCCCAATTACACGCATCTTCATTTATGAATTTTTGGATTATGTTTTTGAGTGTTTGGTTAAATCGCTCTACTAAGCCATCCATTTGCAGGTGATAGACACTGGTGCAGATAGACTTAATCCCCAGTAATCCATACAGTTCGTGCAGTGTGCGTGACATAAATTAGGTGCCTTGGTCGGTCAGGATTTCTTTTGGAATCCCAACCCGGGAGATAAAATGGAAGAGCACTTCTGCAATACTGCATACTAAGATATTGCGGAGAGACACTGCTTCCGGATATCGCGTTGCATAGTCCACCAAAACTAAAATAAAGCGATATCCCCGTGCTGACTGATCTAATGGCCCGACGAGATCCATCCCAATTCACTCAAATGGGGTCTCGATTAGAGGAAGAGGGCCCAAAGACGCTTTTGGAGTGGCCGCGGGATTTACTAATTGGCATTCACAGCATACCACACACCACCAACAGACATCCCCGCGACTCTCTGGCCAATAGAACTGGGCCATTATTTGGGCTAGTGTTTTATCTTGCCCTAAGTGTCCAGCCACGGGATTAAAGTGAGCCGCATGTAATACGAGTTCCCTACTGCTCTTTGGGATTAACAACTGGGTTATTCGTTCATGAGTTTGAGTGTCCCGCGTCACTCGGTACAATCTATCTTTAATAATAGCAAAATAGGGGAAGGTCGGTGCCGTGCTTGGCTGAAGAGTTTGATCATCGATTACTCTCACTTGGTCAAATGCATGCCACAGAGTCTCGTCTTGTGACTGCTCAAATGGGAAATCCCCAAGGGAATCCCCAAGAGAGGGAGGAGGAGTGGGCTGCTCCTCACTCTGATGCGGTGTTGATGTAGACAGCTCTGTGACAGCTTCTCCAGCCAATGCCACACCGGGATCTTCCCGTGACCTACTAGGGCAGGACCCACTATGTGTTAAATATTCCATTAGTTCTTTAAATCCCGGCCAATCAGTACCCAAAATCAACGAGTGGGTAAGACGAGGACTAACTGCCACATTTATTCTATGCATTTGGCCCCGGAATAGAATATGGACAGACACTAGAGGGTAATGGTGAACATCCCTGTGCACACACAACACTTTCACCGCTTGTGCTCCCCCCAGTGCCTCACCTTGCACCAGGCGTTTGTGAATTGAGGTCTGATTACAACCGGAATCCACCAAAGCGTGATACGTATCCCCTTGAATACTCACCGGTATGCAATATGTTCTGACCCGATCAGGGGCGGTTTCTGGTGCGTCAGGGATCCAAATTACAGCACCCACCTCCCTTGCGGAGCTCTGACTCTGGAGTGCTAACCAGTACACCACCATGCCACCCCTCAGTACACACTTCAAAATAAAATAATAATAATGTTGGTGGTGATGGTGGTGTTATTTTCTAAATCACCTTGTCTCAGTTTGAGTAATCATAGTACAATGCTCTAAGAGATGTAGTGATTATTTATTTAACAGTAAATTTCAGGTTGCTTTTTTCATTAGCTTAATTTACAATTATATCCCTGGTAAGCACTAAATTCTTTCAGAATTGAATTTGACTTGTGAATCATGACATCAAGCTAAGTTTCTTAGTGATAATGCATCAGAATATGTAAACATTATCAGGTTCCTCAGAGATAATATTTTAACTATCACATTTACAGTAAGGTATAACATTTTTGCAACTTGTCTAAACAGACGTGACTGTTCTAAACATTTCTTCATGCATGACTGGTTTGTGTCCATCAACAGAAAGCAGACTGAAGAGATCAGAACTTATATCTGTACTTGCCTTCCAGACTTCTTTCTGTAAATCAGCACCCTTCTTGTCAAAGCTTTCTTTGTCACCAAAATAAATACCAAATATTATGTATTAAAAATCCTTTGTAAGTGTATATGTAAAAAAATAAATATGATTTTATTAGGGTAGAAATGACACATCCTATTTTATTTTTACTCTGATTTCAGTCAGATAAATTTATGTAAATTTATTTATACCATCATCTGCATGCTGACATACCTACATAGCTGTTGTTTCTGTACATAGAATATGCCAGCAACATATCGTATTTTATTCTATCCACATTCACTGGATATGAACAATCTCAGAACAGTACCATCAATGATTAAATTGTCTATGTAAAGATATATTACATTATTCTATCCACATTCACGAGATATGATAAATTGCGCACTCTGATTGGCTACTCTACTACTAGGATATCAGCTCATATACCATGATTAGAGAAAAAAATGGCGGAGCGTGTTGCTGAACCAACCTAGGATGAAATAAAAACTCTACTTGAAAACAAAACCCCCAAAATTGTCAAGTGTTGAAAAGAAACAGAAATAGCTAAAAGAATATAATCCTCAATCTCCAACTTCTCCTGTTCCACACTCCAGCCCAGTCGGTGGCAGTAATGTACCTTTTAAGTTGGTTTACCAACCGCCAATAAAACCGAAAAGACGACAACACCCCCAAAAAAGCAACAAAATATGGAATAAAAGTATTTAATAGTAAGAGCATATCTCCCCCCAGAATAAAATTCTCACAAATTGCTCCTGTCATTTCATCGGTTTGTTTACATTCTAAGCGGAAATTATTTTTGTCGGACGTTTTGTATGAAGTTTTTATTTAGCGAATGTGCAGAAATGCTCTGTTTCTCAAAATCCCGTGAATGTGGATAGAATAAAAGTTATTCCACTCAATCTCTGCGTACGTGACTTATAGCCGACTCGGTGCTACGCGCCTCGTCGGCTATCAGCTCATGTACGACTCGATTTTGTAGAATAACTTTAAATATACAGTATTTATACATGCATGTATAAAATTATGTACAAATTCCAGCTGTGCCTTTAAATTTAAATATGTAAATCGTTCTGATTGGTGAACTGAACAAGGGTGTGGATGACAGAGTTGGATGTTGGCCAATAAGAGCAAAGCTATTTAAAGGCACAGCTGCAAAATCAGCCTGTCTTATCTATACTATGCTAAAGCAGCATGAGAAAAAAGAACCGAGGCATTTTTTTTCAATGAAAAAAAAACCCTCTCAAACTTTCCAAACACATCTCGTTACTTAAGAGACTTTTATTTTATAAAGTTCATCTTAGACACTCAACAGACAAACCAATAGCATTAACTGTTTTGTGGATTCTGCAGCATGTAATAGGAATACTGTACTTTCAAGAAAATTAACAATTCATCTTTTAGCTCAGCTGTTAGCATTAGCAAGTGCTAAATGGGCAAAGAAACAGGGTGCATGTATAATTTTTTTTTAAATACTTATTTCATCATCTGTAGTTTTGTCATGGACAGTTGGTATTGATCCCTCTTTTAGGACCGGTTTTGTTGCCAGTCATGTGTTGGACTGGCCCGGGTTGGTAAAGCAGTCAGATACAAAATGGTTAGCACACACGCACAGGTTTTTGCCAACTGTTGCTGGGACGTTGCCATCAAAAATAAACTTGGTCCACGCAGCTCTTCTGTGTTCTGAGGGTCAATGTAATGATGTGTGCTGCTCTGTGCAGCCGACAACAGAGCAGTTCCCCTGCTTCGCTCGCTTTGCTACAATGCTAACTGGTCTGGTACTTGTAATGGAGGCGGAGCCACACCTTCGTGAAAGTTGTCTTAAGCCGTGGATGGAGATACTCAGGTTGCGGGGAGGGTTTTTTCCATTTCACCTCAGTCCATCGTAAAAGAGCTTGGGCCCAGAGAAGATGGTGGTGTTTCTGGATATTGTTTATATCTGGTTTAACCGACGGACATTGACTGACTGGTAATTTTCACATTTGTCTGTCTGTATTTCAGAAGCATTGGACCGATTAAAAAAAAAATAATCGGGGAGCGACATTAACGGTAGTCTGACTGGATGAGGCAACTAAATGTTCGGTCTGGACAAGTCAAATCTGCATCTGCTTGTCTTGACGGGACAAGTTGAATTCTTCCCAACTCTCTCTCGGAAGTTCCAGGAGTTTCCCTCATATTGCTAGCAGCTCCCTGCGAGAGAGCATGAGACCACGCTGATTGCTCTGTCTTGTTAAATAGACCAATCAGTGTTCTGTGTGGGTGGGCTTTATGTCTTCTCTCCCAGATGGAGAGTCCATCAGTTCAGTGTATCCAGGAGCATCATGACAGAATGCCCAAAAAATAAAATTTAATTAATTAAAAAAAAAAAACCGCTTCACCTCAGACTACACGAAAATGTCCCCTTGCCTAATGAGGTGAAATAATGTTTGAGTGTTGTTATATATGAATACCAGTAAGTCGGTGTTTCTCAGTCTATGGGCTGTGGACCAGTACTGGTCCATGAGAAGATTACCGTCGGTCCGCAAGCCTGCCTCTGCACTAGTAGTCAGTATTATAATTTCAAACTACTGGTCACTGTCAATCAGATTATGTAGAAGAGCGATTGGCTGGCTCTGCTCTCAGTGCTTTTGTCACTGTGTGCCACGTGGCGCAAGTGTGTTAAGCGTTCCCGCCCACGCAAGATTGCACACTTGCACTTATTCATTGATTCTGTCCCAAGTTCAGTCATTCGCGCACACACGCTTTATGAGAGCAATATCATGGCATGTTCAAAGCAAGCTACTCTTGACTCTTTCTTTGGAAAGTGCCCATCTGGCAGTGCAGATACACAACATGAGCCAGTGGCAAAAAATATTGCCCATTCACTCGCAATTACGACCCTTCATGCATACAATTTGGCTTTATTTCAAGTGATAGTTGTACCCCGAAACCAATATGTGTTATCTGCCAAACCATGCTCAGCAACGAAGCTATGAAGCCATCCAAATTACGCCGGTGTTTGGAAACTAAACATTCACATCTTAAGGATAAATCAGAGGATTTTTTCGGAAGAAAACGTGATGAATTGGCCACCCAAACTAAAGTGTTGAAAAGTAATTTGGCCGAGAATGAAAAGCTAACAAAGGTATCATACATGATTTCACACCACATTTCCAAATGTCAGGCACCCTTCACAATTGGGGAGACGCTAATTATGCCTTCGATTGTTACTGCTTGTAGGTGTTGGGTCCGGCTGCTGCAGCCAAAGTAAAAGAGATTCCTCTGTCAAATGGCACGGTCTGTTGTCGAATTGATAATATGGCGGCAGAGATCGAAATGCAAATTTTAGAAAGGGTGTAGTCATTTGACTGGTTTGCCATTCAATTGGATGAGACCACTGGTCTCTCTAAGTTGGTCATGCTTCTGATCTACATCAGATATGCTCATGAGGACCGGTTTCATGAGGATTTTTTGTTTTGTAAGGTGCTTCCAGGGAGCACAACCGCTGGAGAAATATTCTGTATGCTTGATGGGTACATCTCTGGGCATGGGTTGATATGGGGGTGTTGCATCGGTGTCTGCACAGATGGGGCAGCTGCTATGACCAGCAGGCACAACTGAGTCATTGCTCAGGTAAAAAGCCGTTTCACCATCAGTGCAAGCAACGCACTGTGTTATTCATCGATTGCCTCTAAACGCCTGTCCACAAAGCTTCATGAAGTTTTAAATCAAGTGGTCAAAATAGTGAACTTCATTCAGGCCATTCAGACAAATTCCCATCTATTTACAGCTCTGTGTGATGAGATGGGTGCAGATCATGTTCATCTGCTCTTGCACTCTGAGGTTCGTTGGCTGTCACGGGGTAAAGTGGTGAACAGAGTGTACAAGTTGAGGCATTCTTGACAAATAAACAGTCCAATCTTGCCAATCACCTGCGAGATCAGTCTTGGCTTATAAAGGTAGCTCATCTTTCTGACATCCTGGACCATTTCAATATGCTAAACCTGTCGATCCATGGCCAAGCGTGTGACATTTTTCAAGCCAATAATAAAATCATGGCTTTCAAAAAGAAGCTCTTAGTCTGGACCAACAGAGTTAACACCTTACCGAAACACTGCGTCATTTTGATTCATACATTGCAATTTTCTACAATTCTGACAATGAGCTCCTGTTAGGTCTTATTTAGCCAAAATATTGTTATGCTGGTATAAGCCTGGTGCTTGAAACAAGTACTACTAACAAAAAAATAAAATAAATAATAATAAAAATAAACTATGTATGTATGTATCTATCTATCTATGGAGGTGCACACGATGTGTGTGTGTGGGGGGGGGGGGGTTTCAGGGGGGCACACAGAGGTATAGGCCTATGCAGGGCCTTGCAGCACTAAGGCCTGACATTACTGGGCCCCAGAGCAAAGAAGTTTGAGAAACCCTGATTTACTACTTTAACCAGAGCTGTCTCAGTACTATGATGAGGTCTAAATTCTGACCGATACATTTCATGGACGTTATTCCTATGTGAATATGAGCATAACTGCTGTACCACAGCTTTTTCTAGGCTGTTGGAGATAAAGGGGAGGTTTGATATTGGCCAATAATTGGACAGCTGACAGGGATCAATGCCAGGTTTTCTTAATCAGGGGTTTGATAACTGCAGGTTTAAAGGATTTGGGTACATAGCCAATCCTAAGAGAAGAATGTATTATTTTTAGAAGCAGTTCAATTACTTCAGGTATTGTCTGTTTGATAGACATGTAGGTAAGGGACACAAGTTGAGGATTTTGACGTGGAGATTAACGAAAGTAGTTCAATTTCTCTACGGGGAGTAAAACATTCTAATTGCTGATATAATAGTTATATTTTTAACTACAGGGCTACTTAAATTAGTAGTTTGAATTTTTTTTGTCGGAGATTTTCAATTTTGTCTTTGAAAAAAATTCATGAAGTCGTTGCTACTACATAACGCACCTGCATTATGTGCACGTGTCTATAGTGGTCTTTTTCCTGGTTAATTTTGCTAGAGTATTAAATAGGAATCTAGGGTTATTTTTATCTTCCTCTAGGGAGCAGAGATATGCTGATCTAGCAGCACTAAGAGCTTTTCTATACTTCAGGAAGCTTTCCTTCCAAGCTAATTTGAAGGCTACCAATTTAGTTTGACGCCATTTACGTTCCAATTTTCGAGTGGTCTGTTTTAAAGTGCACGTGTCGTCGTTATACCAGGGTGCTAATTAAGTCATATTTAAAATCTGTATTTTTCTGTCAAGCTGGTTTGCGACAATGCCTATTGTTAAAAGGATTATACAAATAAAGTCAATCTATTGGACAATAAACTGCACTGAAAACACAGCCTCCTCGGCAGAGGTAATAATGTTGGCCAAACTCTCCACATGAACTCAGCTAAATCATGAGCAGTGATGACACGATTAGGATTACCCTCAGTGAACAATCTACACTTCTTAGAGGTGCAACTTTTTTTTTGGTTTTGTGAACAGAAGACAGCATGACGGATGAAGAATAGCAGCGAGCAGACCAACCTCCTGAAAGAAGCATCAAAGCAGTGGAGACATCACTTCTGGTCACAACTTTAAGAATAAAACCAGCGCGAAAACAGGATACAGAGCTTTGCGAGTTGGGCATTTAGCCTTGAGTTAAAGTAAGAAGCTTCGTTGCTGCCAGAGTTAATCGTTAGACAGAGTTCTCTCTCTCTCTCTCCAGGGATCAGAGGCTTACAAGGCCACCATACGATTCTTCCAGTAACAAGATTTCCCGGTTCGGAAAACCATACCTAAAATAGTCCCCTATGATTTCAATGTGTAAAGCTTTCTGTTTAATACACTGCAGAGGGGGTGAGGCTGCCTGATTGGCTTTAAAAATTAAAAAATAAAAATAAAAAAAGAGGGAAAAAAGCCTATGAGGAATCAAGTCGGAATTTTGAGAGATAAAAGTTGGAATTCCGAGAAGTAAAAGTTGGAATAGCAAGGAAGACGTAATTTAGGGGGAAAAAAACAATGGATATTAGCTTTAAGTGAAGATTATTTAAATATTGTAAACATACAACTAAACAGGTTAGCCAAACTACAAATCTCTCCTGAGTGGATAAATAGTGCACTACCTAGAGTGTACATGGCATTATTTCATACTGAACGTAGTTCACCAAAACAGGGAAGTGGAGATATATTAGGGATTCGACCACACACCTTCAGTTTAACTTACCTCAGGGTTTTAAATCCTCAGAGCCAGATACAATAACGTGCTTTTATTTTTAAAAATCGAGGGGCTGATGCGGGTTCCCCCCCCTTCTTTTTCTTCTCCAGTGTTTTCTGGAGGTTGGAGAAGCAGCTACTGGACGCGTTAGCACAACCACCTGGACTGGAGTGGAGTTTCAGGGTGGAGGACGCCTTTCCCAACCAAACCCTCACACATTTCTACAAATAACAATTATAATGTCATTTTAAAAAGTGTAATGTTTCATGCCTGGACCCATTTGGTTGTTCTGAACATGTCTGTGCTGGGGGTTTTTTTCTGCTAGAAGCTAAAATTCTCAGGGGCTGGTTTGCTTCCAGTGGAACTGATGCATAGCATAAGATGGGCGGAATAATAAAGAAGACTCTTCTGAGGCACATAAAGCCAGTAGACTGCATCTATTTGAACTGCTGCTCATGCAGCATAACACACCTGCTGTCTATCCACCGGTGTAGAGAGGTGTGGAGTGGAATGAAGACTGGTTACAAGCCAACCAACAGTGAAGGGGAGGATGGCAATGTGGAAACGGCGAATAAGCTGAATCTTTATTTCAACAGATTCGATGGCATAACCCCAACCCACCACCACCACTCTTTTGTGGGATGGCTACAACCACGCACTTCACATTCTCGCCTCTTCTTGCCCAACGTCATCTCCATTTCAGGATCTCACTCGCACCTCCTC
>JAODVO010000015.1:20936428-20946778 GCA_025400055.1 Notarius lentiginosus
TGGGATATATTGCTTGGTTAGTGACCATTGGTTGTACACTACTTTTCGTGATGCATTGTGGGATACTTTGAGTGCACGATATAGGGTGCAATAATTCTCACTATATATTCGGACAGCACTACAAAATGGTGTCCTCACTATATACCCCACTATATCGTAGTAGGGAGCGATTTCGGACACAGGGAATGTGAGAGAATTTTATGTATATGCGAAAGGTAAAAGTGGTGAATGTAAATGCATTTATAAATGCAAGTAAAAAAAGGAGCCTAAACTATTATACAGCAAAACACACACAGACACGCACACCGACACACACAAGCTGTGTGCTCACTTCGGACTGGTGGTCTGCACAGACCCTGCTGGTGCTGTTCTGGTGTCAGTGGCCCAAAAAAGGGCAATGGTTCAGAGGTTAAGTTATTTGAGGAGTTGGATGAGGAGTGGGTCTGAGCCAAGGGCAAAGAACCATACAAGGGAGCAGAATACACACCTAGAGATGGGTGGAGGAGGGTGAGATATATGCAGATAAAGAAAATGGCACAGCTAAATATGAGCACTCAGACATGATTCTATGGATTGACCCTGCCTACCTGTCTTACTCTTCTTTGGTCTGTAGGGGGTGATAGGAGACTGAATAGAGGGAGGGACAGGGAGGGAGGTGGGGCAGTCTGAAAGAGAGTGCAGGGGGATTTAGACATGGATTTAGACGTGATGATTCTCCGTCAGTGCGTGCATTATGTATGTGTTTATGCAAATGTTGACATCAACATATATTTATTATTTCCAATAACTAACAAATGCCTTTTTTTTTTTTAATCTCATGAAGATGTTTGAGAATTGTGATGAAACTTAACTTTTTCATAAAAGCTAACAAAATGAATGGCTTTTATTCTATGATTCTACTGCATGTCTGTACGTTTGTATAATTGTATGTATATTCATGCTGACTGTGTGTATGAGTGTGTGTGTTCACATGCCTGTATCATTTGCTCTGGGAGCTGGTTCCTCCTGGGCGTATTCGCTGACGGCATCCACATCAGAACACAGTTCCAGATCCTCATTTATCGAGGCCCTTTCATCTGACACAAAGGAAGTGCGGTCAGATTGGTCTGTTGTCTCGGAGGGGGCGTGGCTGCTGGAGGGTGTGTCAGGGCGTTGCTGCAACTTTGTGTGGAGAGACTCGATTATCTTGTCCTTTTGTTGCAACTCCTTACTCAACCTGCGTGCGCACACACGATGAAATATGACTCGTTGTGTAGTTAATGACAACGAAGGCAATACAAATGATTCAATGCCTGCAATACGCTCCAGTCACTTAATCATAGCATGCTGAGAAAAATAAGTTGCAATATGTCACATCCTGTAATATAACCACAGAACTAATACACGTTTGCTATCATTCCACATTATGATCTCTACATTACTGTTTCTTCCGTTGTCAGATTGCTCTACTATCCGTTCTACTACCTCTGCCAAAATCATCGAAAGATCATTTTGATATTAAAAATGCACAGCACCTGAAAGTGTGGCTTTTAATGCTGTTTACAGTCTTTTCTATATTCAGTAATGCATCACTTTATGGAGCAATTCTACAAAAATGTTACAAGTCAAAAACGGTACAGAGGTGCCAAAACCTTGATCTCCCTCAAAAAAAAAAAAACCCAGTTCACAAATATGTCTGTTATATTTCATGATGCAATAATACTAAAAGGTATTATTTAATAATATTAAATTATGTAATAATAAGATACATCACATTTTAGGATAGAATTACCTTAAAGCTAATAGCTCGTGGCCCATTTTGTCATCCGGCACTTCTGACCGATCTCCTGTGAATAAAATCAGAGACAAGCATCATGTAGTACAATACAATAACAACTGTACCGTGGCAATGCTCACACATTTATTTTATTGATATAAAGTCAATCAAAGCCATATGAAAATGTTTTCATTCATTCGTAGCAATGTGTAACAATTTTTTTTAAATGACACCAATACTAACGATTCTTGAGTTGATATAATTGACCTAAAGCTAAATCTATGTGCCTGAGTCCATCTTATAACGTGTGTCTATACTCACGTCCACTGAGCTTAATGCTGATCCTCTGTGTGAGTGAGGAACTCTGGGAAAGCTGTTCTCGGAAGCTCTGGCCCATGTAGTAATCGATATCGTTGGCCCGGAGCAGCTCTTCGAATGCTTTGGTAGTGTCTCCCAGATGCTGCGTGAGGATGTGGCAAATTCCTCGTCCCTCACGCATCCGCTGTCGCAAGTGTGACAACTCCCGAGCCTGAGCCTGGATCAGCGTGTTGTATTTTCTGAGTAGGAGGAGTCAGATATAGAACTGAAAACAGATTTTTACACTAAAAGCATAATCAAATTATGAGAATGCGACTCAATCATGAGAAGATCATTTGTGGATGAATGCATGTGGATTTGTGAAAGTATCAAAAGGAAGGCTATCCAATGACCCTGTGGACTGATATGAATGATTAGACAACCAGTCCATATTTGAGTAGAAAAGAGCCGAAATTATACAGTATTCTAAGTGGAAGAGCAAATGAGTATCATGTGAAAAATAAAATAACAATCCAATCTGACTGTTATTATAAACATTCTTTCTCACCCAGGCCATGTAGCACTCTTCCCCTCTTCTGTCCCTCTTTTTTCTTCCAGTTTGCTGCTGCGGATTTGGTTCTCCAGTGATGCCACACGTGACACCAGCTCCTGTAGCTCCCTGTTGGACTTTAGTGGTCCAAGGGTTGGCCCATCTGAATGCCAGCCCTCATCGTCCTCCAAACCACTGGGGGCAGGAGACTCTTGGAAGGCCCAGTTCACCTGGCATAGAGGAGGAGGCCAAAGTATAGTAAAGAAAATCAGAAGCCTTCACCACACCCTGCTAGATTTTTAAATAGAGATCTCAGATGTGTGATCATTACCTCGCCCGCAACGGAGTAAGCAGGGAGAGGTATTGTAATCAGTGCGGTTTGTTTGTTTGTGTGTCTGTCTGTTAGCAATCTAGCGTCTAGACGGTTGCACCAATTGACTTCAAATTTTCAGGGTAGGTGGGCAATGGTCTATAGATTACCTGATTAAATTTTGGGGGCAATCGGGTCAAGGTGAAGGTCACCAGAAAGGTTATTTTGACCGAAAGGTTGACGTTTTCCATTCTGACTCAAAACGGTTGCAGATAGACAACTGTTTACTATTATGAGCGTAAAGGAACTCCCATATGGCCTTTTATTTGGCACCATGATCTTTGACCTTGAGTGACCCTGAAAGGTCAAACTCAAGGTCACGGATTTTCAGAGGGCTGTAACTTGAAAACAGTTGATGGTAGACGGATATTTACCAGTATCAACTTCTAGGAAGTGCCATATGGGCTTTCATTTGGCACCGTGACCTTGAAAGGTCAAACTGAAGTTTTCATAGGACTATAACCTGGCAGTTGATGATTGAGAAATATTACCATTATCAGCATATAGGGATAAAATAAGCGCTGCCGGGCGAGGTTTGTTTTGCCTGGTAACACTTATGAAGTTAATTTGAGCTGCAACAAACGATATCGAAGACTTTTAGCTGCTCAAATTTCAAATGAAACGTAAAAGCAAAGTAAAGATTCAGAGGGATCACACAGACATTTGACCTTGCCATTAATCTTTTACTATTTTGGCCGTACCGTGTCAAAACATCAAACCACATGCAATTAAACTTTCTGTAATATCTGATTGATGCGTATAGTCTTTCCCGGTCCCTTTCGTTTTAATTATTTTCCGACCTGCTGCTATGAAATTATCCCTGCTTTGTGTTGACTAATCATTGCAGCCCTAATGGAGACCCGGTGTCTTCGGGGTCGAGTCGTATTTTCATGCCTTCATTCATCTAATATATCTTTATTTGCTCCATCATGGCAGATGCACCCCCACCCCTGGTAGTCTCGAACCCAGCTCCTGCAAAGCGCTCTCCTCCCGTTCCGCCTAAAAGGACGACGCCCGTCACGAAACGCAACTCTGGGGATGCCTCATCCAATCAGGCTGAACCTCCTGCCAGAAGTTCTTCCCCCAACCCTCCCTCCTTCCAGTCAGAAGATAGCAAACACGCCAGCTCTACGGCTCCAGCGGTGTCTCCTCCACCTTCCCATATCCCTCCATCTCCACCTCATGTCGCTGTGGATCCTCCGAGCCCCACCACTGAGCCGCCGAGCCAGCCTCCACCCATACCTCTGCATATCCTGATCCAGTGTGCACTCAACAGCCCTGGCTCTGTTCACCCCAAACCAGATGGCAGTCAGAGAGCTCACTCTCTGCTGTTTGAGATGCCACCAGAGGTCGCAGTCGAGCCAGGTGCACGACATTCGCTTCCCGTCACCATCGAGCCTCTCAGACTGTGAGATATTTTTATTAACTTGGTCCATAAACAAACATATGTGATCAGGGCTAGACAAATCAGGAGACAGAAGGTGCTTTCGGACCAGAGGAACTTTTGCATAGTTCTTATGAAAGTTAGAGGAAGTTCCCCCTTTATGTGTCTCTGCATTGCGTGAAATGAGTGATTGTAGTTTGAGGTTTTTTTTTTTTCGCTTCTATTTCAGAATAGGCTCTCTCCCAGCACAAGAGGAACTATGAGTGATGCAAGTGTACGCTGATCGGTCAAACATGAACCAGTGTAGCACCGGCAACCACCATTTCTAAAAATCCATGTAAAAACGTTAGCATTAAAAAAATGAAGAAAACCAACCGCGCACAAATGGACCGATGGAGAAGTCCAGGCCTTATTGAACGTATATGCGACGTAGGAAATAGGACGCGATTCAGACATCTAGGCGAAATATCAAACTCTTCGCTGGCATTTCCTGTTAACGTCATGCTAACATCACTCCAGCGTTCCTACAGGAAAAAGGCCCTTGAAGGTAGGCATATCAGGTGAAAATTCAAATTCAGTCCAACTTGCTTGCAACTGCTCTCCGTTGAATTCAGAATTGAATGCAGAGCAACAAACTTTTTTTACAGAATGAAAAATACGACAAATCAAAGATTGAAAAAATTTTTTTTCGAAAACTGCCGTATGAGGATCACATGGTCCAAAATGGGCCTCATTAACCAACGAGATCAAATGTTTTTTTTCTTAATATTTTTTTCTATTTTTCAAGATATTTACATGGAAATTGGCAGGCACGTAGATAGTTGTATATTGAATATAAAGTTTGAAAAATTAGTAAAAACAAATGATTAAAATTCGCATTTAATTAGTATTAATTATGCTAATTTGGTAAAACCGTTAAATCAGTACACTCAATAAAAAAGTCATAAAAGTATTTCTAATCCCCTCTTTGTGCTCTGTAGGATTTTGTATTTCTCAAAAGTAGGGCCTTCTAGTGTTTATATGAAAGAATATAAATTATGATTTTGATTAATATTCACAGCTTTCAAGACGGACCTCAAAAAAAGCGCATGAGCTACATCTAATACACAATTCACATGAACTGAACTAAAACTGACGCTCGCGTTTCTGACTTCCGTTTTTTTTTAAATCTCATTCCAAGCACTAAGGTCTCAAAAAAATTTATCAAAACAATTCCAATTATATTCTAAAATCGTTATGTTTTTACATGAATCAGATTGAGTTGAAAAAATAAGTAGGTAAAGCTCTGAAAACTCGCTTCAAAGTCTCCCGTGAAGCATAACATCAAAACTAGCTGATGGAAAATTTTGCTGAATCCTTCATCAGAAACAGTGAGAGCGAGAGAACATCCCTATAAAAGTTATCTGATTGATATTGATGAGTAATCTAGTCAGAAATCTATCAGAAGAGAGAGAGAGAAAGAGCCTGACCACTTTCCCAAGCAGAGCGTGAACTCTGTTGTACCAACTTCGACCTGCCGTTCCTCCCAAAGTACTGAACAGATCTTAACCAGATACGTTTCTTTGGAAAGCAGAGATTATAAGCTTTTTGATGATATTATTCACGATAGAAACTATTCAAGAGTTAAGTACTGATAGATTTGGAATTTTAGATGAGCGTCTGCATGGGCAATTTTCACAGCATGGCCAGCGAGCGTCTGATACGCCTACTGAAGGTCTGTAGTTCTCAAGGGAGCTCCCTAGCGGGTCGTTCTTTTCACCAAGTCCCTCGAACGGTTTGGTCCGAAAGCGCCTAGAGAATGCTTTGAAGCAGAAATATACAAAGAAATGTTTGTATCCGTTTCCCCATCCAACCTGATAACGTCTTCTTTTTCACACTTTCTCTTTCTCTCAGGCCCGAGGATGATGATTTTGACATGGAAGAAGAGCTGCAAAAGCTGCACCCTCCTCCCCGGCAAAACCTGCCACCAGAGCTGGAGGCCGGGAGCAGGAGGGGGTTGGTGGCGGACCCTGCGGTTATGGTCATCTTTGAGGACTCGGACAGTGAGCAAGAGGAGGAGAGCGACTCAGATGGACCCATCCTCTACAGAGACGACGATGACGAAGAGGACGTGCCCATAAGTATGACGCTCTAATTTATTAACTTTACAAGTAGACTCTCTTGCACATGTCTTCTATGTGAAGGATTTCTGATGGCGCCATATGATGATCGAGATGCGGAGCTGCCTGAAAGCTCTGTGGCAGCGGGGGCATGGTCGCGCGCCAGTTTGTGGATGGAGGGCCGCGACCACCCCCCCCCAGCCACGCTCAAAAACGGGGAACTGAAAAAGAAACGACTGAAGATATTGACTCAGTCACTTGCAGTTAGTCTTTTCTATTGGGGAGAATCTAGTGTAGTAATGAACAATTATTCACCGAAGGCTCAGTGAATAATAATTATTATTTAAATAATATTGGCTGGCGTTGAGCGGTATATCGGATATATTCCATTCAGCTAGCATGATTCTGAACGAGTCGAAAACGAATAGCTGAATGGAATATATCTGATAGACCATGAAAAAAAGCCAGCCAATATTGTTATAATACATACACACTCTCTAATATCAGCATTTCCGTGTTCTCGAAGGCCAACACTAGCTTACCCGCAACTTCGCTAGTGCGGAAGTTTTGCATCTCCAACGTGTCACTTTTCCAGTTTTTCAATATCCGTTGGTATGTTTTTTCTCTTGTAAATATGCATGAAGAACGTATAATGAAGTTTTGATAGCCTTTCGGGTGTTCAGCACGCCTTTGGTTTCAGTTTATTTACTTATTTAGCGCTTAATTATAGCATAGCTAATCCTAGCAGTAGCACCGGCTTTGCCTCGTCTTCTCACTCTCTCTCCCAGCCAACAAAGAAATGATTCTGCGTACACGCAGCATAAAAGTTTTGACATTGGATCTTCGTATCAGCTTCGATGGGTGATGTCGTGTTGTCTTGACAACGTGCAATATTATAACGATATTGCACGCTCATTCTCCATTAGGGAGAGCGGCATAATACACGGAGGATAAGCGATATGATATTACATGCTGTCAATAAACCAACTGGAAGGGAATCGAAGACATGTTTTTATTCCATGGAACAAGCGGTCTGTGTGTATAATAAATCACCGATTTTCACTGAGCCTTATTTAAAAAAAATATATAAAAATCTTTGATTGCAAACTTCAAAACTGACATGCAAATGTAATAACTTTGCGGTGCAGAGAACAAAGTATTTTACGTCGACTCATAAAAAAAAAAAAAAGACTTTGTTTGGAAATGAATAAACTAGCCCAGACTTTGTAGCATCTTTAGTGCTTTTAGGACCAGCATTTTCTTTCATAATTTGTAAATCTTTCTCATTCACGGTGACGAAGCGATCGGCCGCCGTTTTGCCAAGTCGCTCGAGGTGATGATCGAGAAATTGTCCGAATCTCTCGACCAATCAGAACGCACGATTTTCTATCATCACGTCCATATTTATACTAATACGCATTAATGAAACACTTCAGGGTGCTTTAACATGCGCAGCATTTAGTCAATTTGATCCGAACCCTGGTGCGCGTTCCTCTTCGGCGCGGTTTGTTTAGGCAGGTGAGAATCTCACACTGCTGCCGCCGACCGAAATGACAGGAGCATATGCGCGAGGTGGTCTCCTTCCAGTTTTGGTTTGAATGAAATGTGAAATTGAACTCTCTGAAATCAACTCGACTGCAGGAAGCAAACCAATCATGCCGTATATTTTGGGTTGTGGTTTTTTTTTTTTTTGAGTTGCGTGACTCAGACTGTGCCAAAGGACAGAGCTGTTCGTCCTGCACAAACGCCACGTGCTCTGGACATTTGGACCAATGAACCAAAGATAAATTGTAGACAAAATGTTATCGAGTAGTTATTTATAATTAATTTATTGAGAGTCCAGTCTGTGTTTACCAAGCTTGGGTGGTTGTGTGTTATAGGTGTGATGTGAGAGCGCTCTTAGATAAATGAAGAGATGTCTAGATTTCATTACATTATCGGTATTTAGCAGACGACGTACAACATACTCAGAGCAGTGGGTGGTAAGAGAGAGCAACTGGACTTGCTTGAAGATTCTTCAAGACGTTTCACCTCTCATCCGAAAGGCTTCTTCAGTTCTGTCTGGCTAATAGGGAGGATCAGGTATTTATCCTCTCATGGATGAAAAGTTCATCTAAGGTGTCGTCGAGTCATCCTATTGGTGTGGGTCACTGGAAGCTGGGTGTGAATGGCCTCGAGAGTCGTTAGGGTGATCAATGGATTGCCCATTAGGGCAATTAGGATTTCTTTGTATGTGTGAATTACTTGGGTTGTGACCGACATCTGGTGAAAATTTCATGTCAATAGCCCCATCAGAAATATATTTACTGAGAAAAACGTGGACGTGTTCAATACTTATTTTCCCCACTGTATGTTACAGCCCCGTTTCCAAAAAAAGTTGGACACTCTATGAAACAAATAAAAACAGAATATGACGATTTGCAAAATCATGGAAACCCTATACTTCACTGAAAATAGTACAAAGCTGTCAAACAGCGCTGAAAACCCAAGTTCGAAGCAGTCTCCAAACATGGTCGCTCCAGACTACACTTCCCTTGTCACTAGAATTCTAACCTCAACACCTGTCTCTAATTTACCGGCAATCACCTTCCCTATATAAGCTCAGCACTCACACTCCGACTTTGTGTCCCAGTGCCTGACTTTACCTAGCCATTTGACTATCTGCCTGACTTCCTGTTATTGAACTCTGTTTACATTTATTTCTGACTTCATTCTCCCGCTTGATCTCTGATATTCTGTCCACTGATAGACTGACCCTTGCCCGTCCCGGACTACATCTCCAGTTTCCCGATTTGGCTTTGTTTACAGTTTGCAACGCACCCACTCTCCCCATGCATTTGCATCCATAAGTGCCTGCACCCTGACAAAAGCCAACATATCAAATGCTGAAAGTGAGGAATCTATATATGTATGTATGCTCATTTTGAAATTAATAGCAGCAACACATTTCAAAAAAAAGTTGGGATAGGGCAACAAAAGACTGGAAATGTAGTGTAATGCTTTAAAAAATTTTCAAAATTAGAAATTCTTTTTAGAAATCACGGGCATCACGTCCTCCAGGCTAAAGAGGAGAGGGACCATCTGGCTTGTTATCAGTGCACAGTTCAAAAGCCAGTATATGTGATAGTATGAAGGTGCATTTGTGTACATGACATGCGTAGCTTGTACATCTGGGAAGGTGCCATTAATGCTGAATAATCTGTACACACACGTTTCCAAACAATATGCTGTCAGACAATGGCAAACTGCATTCTGCACATGTTAAAACTGTATGGCTCCATAGTGAGAGAGTCTGGGTGCTAAACTGGCCTGCCTGAAGTCCAGCCCTGTCTCCCATTGAAATCGTTTGGCGCATTATGAAGAGCAAAATATGACAAAGGAGACCCTGAACTGTTGAGCAACTGAAATTGTAGATCAGGCAAAAATGGGACAAAATTTGTCTTTCAAAACTACAGAAGTTGGTCTCCTCATTTCCCAAACACTTACAATGTGTTAAAAGTAGAGGTGATGCAACACAGTGGTAAACAAAAAAAAAATCTAATTTTCAACTTTTGATATGCTGTCTTTGTACTTTTTTTCAGTGAAATTACAGGGTTACCATCACATTCTGTTTGTATTTATATTTTACACAGTGTCAAGTTTTTTTGTAACTGGGGTTGAATTTAGTCTAAATCTGTCATGCTACTTAGGCAGACAGGTGATGGGGTGTGCAGTGACAACTCTAAAGGTACTGTGGGTGATGTGAACAGCTCTTCACTCAACAAACTGCAGAACAGACCCACAGTGCTTAAAATGGAACGGTGTAAAATGTAAAAGGAAATGTCTCATCTCATCTCATTATCTCTAGCCGCTTTATCCTGTTCTACAGGGTCGCAGGCAAGCTGGAGCCTATCC
>JAODVO010000015.1:21389127-21400420 GCA_025400055.1 Notarius lentiginosus
GGATAATGGAGTCAAGGGGATCTGCCAATATCCCTTTGTCAAATCCAGTGTCGAATAAAAACGAGCTGTGCCTAGTCAATCAAGCAACTCATCAATACGAGGCATTGGGTGTGCGTCAAATTTAGACACCACGTTGACTTTTCTATAGTCCACACAGAACCGGACCGGCCCCTTGGCCTTGGGAACCAAGACCACCAGGCTGCTCCAGTCACTGTGCGTCTCCTCAACGATGCCCATTTCGGGCATGGCCTTGAGTTTTTCCTGAACCACCTTTTTTTTGTGTTCGGGCAGTCGGTAAGGGCGGCTGCGCACTACTACGCCCGGGGGCATCTCAATGTGGTGTTCTATAAGGTGGGTGCAGCCAGGCAGGGGTGAGAACATGTTAGAAAATTATGTCTGCAACTGGGCAACCTCTGTGAGCTGGGTTGGGGAGAGGTGGTCTCCACAGGGGACCGAAGTGGTGGGTGATGTCACTTTTCCTTTTTGAACCTCCGGCCCCAGATCCACCTTCTCCGGAACCATCAACACCAGTGCCATTTTGGCAGATTGAGGTGGTAAATCTGTAACACCCCACCCCTGTCTGTTCGCCTCACCTCATATTCAACGTCCCTAACTCGCCATGTGACCTCAAAAGGTCCTTGCCACCTGGTGATCAATTTGGAGCTCGACATGGGTAACAACACAAGTACTTTATCTCCTGGTGTGAATTCCCTAAGGTGCGTGCCCCTGCCCTACAGACGGACTTGACATTCTTGGGCCTGCCACAAATTCTCCTGGGATAGGTGCATGAGTGTGTGGAGTTTGGCACACAGGTGGAGAACGTATTGAATTTCATTTTTACTAGTTGAAGGTCCCTCCTCCCAATTTTCACGTAGCACATCCAAAATGCCACGTGGCTTACGCCCGTATAATAATTTGAACGGGGAGAACCCCGTGGAGGCTTGCAGGACCTCTTGCACTGCGAATAACAGGGGCTTGAGCCATTTATCCCAGTTAATGCATCTTCACTTACAAATTTTCAAATTATATTTTTGAGGGTGTGATTAAACCATTCGACTAAGCCATCCGTTTGTGGGTGATAAACGCTGGTGCAGATAGGCTTAATTCCCAGTGACCCATACAGTTCACGCAGTGTGCATGACATGAACGTAGTGCCTTGATCAGTTACGCCGGGCGATGGCACTGGACCCACTCTGCTGTTCCTTCCAGAAGTAGGATGATGAATTGTTCCAGCACCACCAGGTCGACGATTCCCTCGGCATTGCGGTTGTCGGCCCTCAACCACCGCCAGCAGGCGTCCCAGAGTTGCTGGCCAAATGCGAATGGCTGGCCGACCTCCTCCAGGAGCAGTGCATGGAAATGCTGCTGTTGCTGTTCCAGAGTGCAACCAACACGTTCGAGGACGGCCCTGTGGAGGGCCGCGTAGACCAGCCGGCTGTCAGCGGGGAGCTGCAGCATGGCCAGCTGCGCCTCGCCCATTAGCAGGGGGAGGAGGCATACTGCGCACTATTCCACCGGCCAACCCCACGCCTCTGCTGCCTGCTCAAAGAGAACGAGGAAGGCTTCGAGGTCATCATGCAGACCAATCTTTGTTAGGGTGAGGTGGGGAGGGTCTGCGGTGGTGGTGGTCATGGACCCCGCTGATGCGAGCAGGTTCTGGAACTCCTGGCGATCTTCCTGCTGCACCAGCACCAGGGCTTCAAACCATTGTTCCTGCTCCTTCCAGAGGACGGAGGACAATCAGCGCCTGGTGCTGGCTCTGTTGGGCTGTGGCGAGGGCATGGACCAGGTCCTTGAAGGGGGAGGACTCCATGGGGCTGTCTTCTTCTGCGCTCTGGATCCCGGGTTTTGGCACCACTGTAGAATCAGAGCAGGTGGGTGGAGCACAGAAGCACAGCAGGCCAGAACTGAGTTCTCACGAATGTTTTATTTTATTCTGTGTTGTTTTGAGGCTGTTTTTCCTCCAAAGGCCCTGGAAACCTTGTTAGGGAACATGGCATCGTGGACTCCATGAAATATGAGGACATTTTAAATTAAAATCTGGCTGCCTCTGCCAAGAAACTAAAACTCAGTTGTCATTGGATCTTCCAGCAGGACAGTGATCTGAAGCATATGTCCAAATCAACACAAAAATGGTGAGCTGAGCACAGAATCAAGCTTCTGCCATGGCCATCTCTGTTTGCTGACCTGAACCCCATTGAAAACCTGTGGGGTGAGCTGAAGAGGACATTGCATAAGAGAGGGCTGAGGACCCTGGATGATTTGGAGAGATTATGCAAAGAGGAATGGTCTCAGATTCCCTGCTCTGTATCTCCAACCTTAAAAAATGTTATACAAGAAGACTCAGTGCTTTTTTACTGGCAAAAGGAAGTTGCACAAAGTGTTAAATGCAGGTATAACAGAGTCATAATTCCACTTGCCATTATCAGCTGTCTGAAAACTTATTTTGTTAGAATTATTTTTATTTGATATATAATGAATGCGCGCCCTCTACTGATGCTACTGCAGACATTACAGGGATTTCCCCACATACGTTACCAGTCTGCAGTAGCCTGTCTTATGGTAAGTTCGTGTACAATGAGCTTCACTTAAATAGTTGAATAAATAGGCTTCAATTGTAGAAATATTACTTTGCAAAGAGCTACAGTATATGCAAGTGGAGAGTTTCACATTTAATGCGAGATGCTCAAATATCGTCTTTGTTTTATTTTATCTCTTTTACTTTGGTTTGTTAAAATAACCACATTGTGCTAATCAGGTAGTCTAGCTAGTGTTACCTGATGTAAACAGTAGTCAATAGTGAACGGATATTTTCTTTCTGTCTTCAGTTACTTGTAATCCACGGATTCGCTGTGAGACATTTATGAAGTCTGTTGTTATCAGGTACGCATGGGTGTTCATATGGTATTTTTCTCATCTCATCTCATTATCTCTAGCCACTTTATCCTGCTCTACAGGGTCGCAGGCAAGCTGGAGCCCATCCCAGCTGACTACGGGCGAAAGGCGGGGTACACCCTGGACAAGTCGCCAGGTTATCACAGGGCTTGCCTCTCTTCATGCTAGAGATTATTCTTTCCAAGTTAAAATTTTCAAGACACGCTCAAGGGAACTCCCTTTTTATTCTCCTGTTTGATTATTCACTGCAATTAAGCTTTCTCCCTACTTACATCCCTTTAATTCTGTAAAATCCCCTCTGATCTGACTGACAAACTGTTTTCTACAATCTCACCATCAAAATGCTTACTCAGTACTTCAGATCTGTTACAAAATATTGTCCATACTGATAAAAATGAAGCATGGGTTATTCTTTTTCAATGTTTGTAGGGTCATGAATTTCCACATCATCCTCATAAACTTCTAGAAATTCAACTTATAGTAAAAGCTTAAAAGGCTTCAATTTCATTGAATACAATGTAGAAATACCTTTTTTATTCACTGCACACATTTGGATACGATAAGGGATTTATTTCTTCACACCTAGTGGAGGAGCCTGAATTGCTTTTCTTTATCATCTGCCATGTGTCAAGTTGCTCCTTATTTCACCTTAGCCTATAGCTACATGAAAATAAGCAAGGAAATCAGGAGATTTAGATGTCAGCCAAACGTCTTCATACATATGCGATGTGGTGCTCTTCCTCACATATGTAGTTGTCTACCTCAAGCACATTCCACCCATCCTGCTATGTTTTTGAATGAGTTCTTTTTCACTTAGGAGTCCGGAAACTTACAATAAAACAAAACAAAATTCATTATTTATCCACTAGGGGGTGCAGCACACATATTGGAGTTTCTCCTGCTGTGACTGATGGCATGGATATTGAGCACACTCTCTTCACCAATACATCAGGTTAAGCCGAACTGTACAGACGTGTATCAGAATTCCTCTTGGTGTGACTGGTGCCATGGACATCTAACATACAAGTGCAAAGTCAACAACACATATGTTTACTGTGCACAGTATGAACTGTAATCATACCAGGTACTTTCTTTGAGGCAATGTGCAAATAGCTTGTATTGTGCATTCAGTGCAGGCAATGGTCTTGTTGGTATTCATCCATCTCATAAGATGATAGTTCACATGAAACACTTACTGGAATGGCTCAAGAGGCTGATTCTAGTGTGACAGTCATCGCCACAATATTCACGCATAAACTGAGAGGGATCAGCTTACCCTTCTTTATATTTTCTTCTCAGATCCTTGGCCAATGTGTTTCTTCCTTACTCCCGCACTCCTTCCCAGACAGCTGTTCACCAGACAGGGCAAGCAGAAGCTTTTCCCTGTCAGTTCTCCACTCCAATATTCATTCTCTTGAGATCTTGGTTGACAACATCCTTAACGTGAAGTTTTGAATAGCTAATAGGTCTCATCCCCTCTGACAGCTCCCTGTAAATCAGATCTTTTAGAATTCAACCATCTTCCATCCACTGGATGTGCCCAAGCCAGGATAGGTGCCTTTGGCAGAGGAGGTCAAATATGTTGGGAAGCATGCTCCAAAACGTCTGAGTTGGTAACCTTTTCTTGCCAGGCAATCTTCAGAATATGTTGCAAACATTGCAGATGGAAACTGTTCAACCTCTTTTCATGCTTGGTGTAGGTTGTCCATGTTTCACTAGCATAGAGGAGTGTGCTTCGGACACAAGACTGGTAGACAAGTACTTTAGTCTTTAAGGACAGATAGCTGTTTTCCCACATATGATCTTTGAGCCTTGACATCACTCCTGTGGCTTTGGCAATCCTTGCACTGATTTAGGCATCAAGGGACAGATTCTCAGTGACAGTTGAACCCAAGTAGGTAAAGTTGTTTACCATGTTGATGCTGGAGCCATTCGTGTGCATGATGTGTAGGGGCTGGTGTGCTTTGTGCCAGAACATTGGTCTTATTTAGGTTAATTGTTAATCCGAAGTCATCATGTGCTTTGGAAAACTTGTTCAATAGGTGTTGGAGGTGTATCTTGTGGTAGGAAACAAGGGCTGCATTGTCTGCAAAAAGTAGTTCATGGATGTACACAGTCTTACTTTAGTTTTAGCATGGGGATGGGTGATGTTGAATAAGTTTCCATCAGACCTTGGGTAAAGGTAGGCACCCTCAAGCAATTCTGCAAAGGCATGCTGCAAAAGCAGTGAGAAGAATATCCCAAAGAGGGTGGATGCTTGAACACACCAGTATCAGTGGTGTCACATGAGTTATAACAGTGTCTAATAAGTATATCAATCCATTTATCCATTATCTATAATGCTTACAGGTCTGGGTCATGGGGGAAGCTGAAGCCAATCCCAGCTGACATTGGGAGAGAGGCAGGGTACACCTTGGGAAGGCCACCAATCTATCTCAGGGCTAACACAGAGACAAGCAACTATTCACACTCATAAACCCCACACAGATAGGCCCTGGTCAACTGCAAGTTTCAAAACCAGAAACTTCTAGCTGTGAAGTAACAATGCTAACAATGGCACCCTTGTGCCTTCTCTAATAAGAATCAAAACAAAGTCCTTTCCATGCCACATCAGGCAGCACTGATCTCTATTTCAGTAGCCCACGGCCTCTCGACTATTACATAGCTGGGGTTACAGTAGGGGACTATTCCTCTAGTAACTGCAATAGTTTGACTCCTTATTCACATCTGTAATTCAACATGCCTCAACAGATGGTAGCAGTTTCCATTTTTACGATGGCCTTTGGTATGACCCAACAGTGAATAGAGCTCACAATCTCCCGGTCAAGAAGTGGACACGCTAATGACAAGGCCAACTCGTGGTCCACTAATAAGTATAGTATTAATAAATTAGTTGATAGTTACTCAAACTGTGCAGTTTATCCATCCAGAACCCATAAAACTATGGTGTGCCAAATGTAAAAAGTTGAATATTCTTTTCTTCTCTACTTGTGTATATCTGTATTTTCACAGCAGAGTTTAATTTCAGGAGTTATGAGTTGTAGTGATGACATCATGGTCCCAACTGAGCATTCTGAACTCAAACAAAAAACACTGCCACCCACAGACTTATTCTTTATATGAGCATGAGACCACAACAGAATTGGAATTCTGAATTACTGAAGTGTCTATGTTGCCCTGATAAAACCAGGAAATCTACTGGTTTAACCCAATGACAGATAGACCAATTAATAATTTTCAAATGTTTAAAAAAAGTAATAGAGAAAACACAGAGAGTAACTTTTCAACTTTCAACATTTGGCAACCCATAGGAGACATACCTGTTCATCAGATAGTTGTTAAATGACTATTGGAGGGTAACAAGTGACATTCAAATCAGCAGTAGAATCTGTTCAGATCTTTCGCAAGTATGGAGAAGGGTTGAACTTGGCTTCTTCTACTTTTTTAGTTGGTGATGGTGTGGAGTGAGCACCAGATAGCTTGAGAGTCATTGTTGTTGAACTGTCTCTTCAGGCTTCATCTGCAATTCCCCTTTGCTGCCTTTAGCTGATTCCTTGCCTGAAAATATTTCTCCACTTCTGTAAGCCTGTTATTTGATTTTTTGTTTTATTCCACAGTTTCTTTGAAAATCAAGGACTGGAGTTACCATAGCTCACAATGGTCTTCTGAGGTAAATAGATTGCCTCACAGAAGGAGATGTAGGAACATACTGTGTCAGTGTAGGTGTTCAAACAGTTTTCAGAATTGGAGACATGGAGGTGGCATTTGAAAGTGCACAAAAGGCCCTTTTAGTTCTGATGTAGAAATGGTCCAGTGTTTTGTTCTCCCTTGTAAGGTAGCTAACTAACTGTCTGTAATGTATCAGCTGGTTCCTAAGATTGCAGTTGTTGTGGTTTTGTTGCAAGTCCTCTTAGATGAATAATGCAAAGTTAAGACATCTAGTATCTTTTAGGAAATCTATCATCACTAGTAGTCTCACTGAATAAGCAGTAATCCCATACCAGAGACGCAAGTTATTTTTACAAAACACAAAAGCAGAAAAAAAGGGTGGTTAAATTTTATCATATAGTCTGTGTTTCCATAATTAAGACTGTGGTAAGGTTAATTTGAAAATGCAAGTCATAGTTGTTATCTTAGGTAAGACTTCACAGCCAATGTAATTCAGTCTAATGGAATTGTGTTTAAAGCATCAAATAGTGAAATGCAATGCAAGACTTCTGAAATAGCATTTAATTCTTAAAAAGCAATACCTTGGGAGACCATGAGTTGGCCTAGTGGTTAGCCTGTCCACCTCTCAATCGGGAGAGCGTGAGTTCTACTCACGGTTGGGTCATACCAAAGACCATCATAAAAATGGTGCCTACTGCCATCTGGCAATGCACGCTACACTACAGATTCGAGTGGGGAGTCAAACTCTCATGGTTACCAGAGGACTAGCCCCTCACTGTAGCCCTAGCTATGAAATAGGTGAGAGGCAGAGGGCTACAGAAACGGAGATTGGCACTGCCATATGGCATGGGAAGAACTTTAGTACCTTGGGAATTCCGTGACTAGTGATGATCAGTTTTGGTGTCTGTTTTTTTTGGCTGTCACAGTGTTGATATGCACTACAGGAGGAAAAGCAGTGTCTGAATGCTAGACAGTGAAAGAAAACTGGAATGATTTGGGTACAGAGCATACTCACTGCATGAGTATTATTGTTGCAGTGTCCAAATTCTTGAGATCCCTTTATACTGGGTTGCACTGGTTTATACACTGGGCAAGATGGTGGGTTGGAGCAGAGACCTTGCTTTAGAAGATGCTAATGTTCACTGACTTAACTTGAAGTAAGTGATTTGTGTGGGCTCTGGGGCTTGAGTCTCATTTTTGATGCTGGTGGGGAGAGAACCAAGGTGCTTGTTGAGATCAGTTGCAGAACTGGCAAGTGTGTCAGGCAAATGTTCATGGTTACTGCAAGCTACTCAGTAATCATGTCCCTTTTTAGCCAGTGACAGAATTTAGTCATGAGTGCAGGCTTATTCCCTTTGATTCAAGCAGCTATTCATATGCAAAGGTGTAGGGTGTAATCATTTTCTAATTAACTCTTGTCTTAGGAACACGAGATATTCAACTGCTTCATTGCCATTGGACTATTGGAATAAACAGCTCAACAAACTGGTCATATGATTGCACAGTATCAGGAGCGGCCCATCCTTCCTAGTGAGCAGTGAGAGGCTTCTGATTAATTCAGCAGGAGGAAACTTTGGCACTTAGAAGTATGTGAGTCATACATGTCAGGTTGGGACTTGAGAAACCTGTTAAGTGATGTGGGTGCTGCCATGATGGTACTGGAAATTGCCATTTGGGGCAGCTAGCTGGTGAACCTTTGTTGTGTAAAATGGATGGTGGAGGTTTGCTTTTGTTTTTTGCTCACAACACCACCTTGAGAAGAAGGTGCTTGGTGGAATTTATTAAACCCTGCTGCATATCTGTTTTCAGCAAAGTTTTCTGTCATAAAAGAGTTTTATTTAAAAAAAAATGTTCTTTTATAACCAATTAAACTCAGAAAAGTGAGGCAGGATCATGGTCAGGTAATTGGTAAACAGACATGTTCAAAATTATAATTAAGACAGGCAGATACCAAAGACATGGAATCTGACACAGTGATGGAGCTAGACTTCACAAAGAAACAGTGAGGTCATGCAGAACTTGACCAAAGTCACTGGAGTGGGCAATTTTCTACTTTCATGTAGGTGGGAGCAGATGGTCAGATATGAAGCTTTCAGGAGAAATAAATGATACATGTATTAGCTGTTTATTGGCTATATGACACATTTACTGCATTCATTCTTTAATCTTCAGTAACTGCTTTTGTTCAGATGCATTTGCATCTGATAATGATGATGCAAAGAAGTCAGGATAAAGATAAGAAATCTATACAAATCTTTTTATTAGGTTCCATTGCAGAAATAAATCCATTAGATGAACCTTTGTAGAGAAGTGTCTACAAAAAAAAAAGCACTAAAACCTATTTCCTATGTTAGGAAATAATTGCAAAATACATTTTGGACTTGAAATAAGGAACTAGATATTACTGCTACTTAGTTGCTCCAAAAGCTACACTGTAATTTTTCTGTTGAATGCAGTGTTATGCTTTTAACATGTTTCCAATTTGATCCTGAATTCCACCTTTTGTTCTGGGGAAAATATTAATAAATTAATATTGCAGATATACAATATACTGTAGAGCTACTGGAGCATTGCTGTGATGTTTCTATATTGTAAATACACAATAAAACATGCAGCGTATTGCCCTAGACACCAAAAGCACTTAACTGAAGCAACAGAGGATTCACATCTGTCATTTTTTTTTCCATTTTTCAAATTTTCCATTAATTTGTCATCCTTTATTTTAAAATAAAAAACATAGCTTTAAAAGTAGACAGCCTTTTGAATTCATAAAATCAGTGAAATTTAGTTCCCTCTGAAATTTGGTCATTGTGATATGTTTATTTCTGTAATATCTAAAAACAAACAAAAAAACACTCCCTAGCAAATAATGTGCATGAAATCGCTTGCTTTGCGCAGTCAAGCAGACAGAGGAAGTCCGTGTGCACATGCGCAGGTTTACCTTCATTATCGTCTTCATCTTTTGGGTTTAACAGCAGCCGGCATCCAGTGTTGCATTATTGCCATCTACAGGTTTACCTTGACTGTGCACTGACAGTTATATCATTCTGTCGCTAAACGAACAGCTAATCATACCGAGGTGCTCGCTGGGCGCAGATATTTATTATTTTGGTCCTGCGTTTCCTTTCCTTCAGAACCTAATGTCTTTTCTTCTCACTTTCTATTAGTATAGTCAGTCTTTTATGTTTCATTCGCACACTCATGTCCTCCATTTTTCTCTCCTGTTTGAAATTTGTATCCCACAATGCTTTGCACAAATGGGGAAAGCCCACCATGTGATGCCTGACATAGTATCTTGAATTGGGTCATGGTGAAGCAGGAAAAGATAGCAGAGAATGTAGGGTCATGTGGCTCTAAATTCATTAATTGTTCTATTTTAAAAAAAAAGTAATTAAATTGGAAGTCTGTGATTTGAATTCAGTGGCTTTCAGTCCACTAAACAAAAATAATTGTGTGTCAGAGAAAATTATTTTTATGACCTAAACTTGAAAAATCTGAAAGGCAGTCTAGCTTTAATTATTCTACTGAAGCAGAGAAAGTTTAAACTGGAGGTAAAGCCAGGCAATGATATGTAATATTAACCTGGCTAAAGTTAAGGTTTGGTACCTAGTGTGATACTTTAGATAGATATAAAATCCCATATAGCTTGCTTTGCTTCTTGTGTCTGTGCTTTTTTCTTCTTCTATGTTATTCAGGATTGGGTCCCTACTCTATCTATCTATCTATCTATCTATCTATCTATCAGTTACTTATTGTCTAATTTGTTTCTTCATTTTATCATGGTCTTATTTTGTATTTGTATCCCATGTTTGTTTTTGTGGTCTGAAATGATTGTTTTAATTTAAACATTTTCATTCATTTGGTAGGATTTATGGAGCATGGCTGCAAAATTGTGGCAGTGGAGTTTATAGTAATATGCTGTAGAAATACAGTTTTGTTGTCATACGAATGCTGTAAATATGAATTAATAGTAACTCCTTGGTAACACTGCTGCCAGTAAATTGCTGTAAATTTACATGCATGTGTATGTTAGCTGCTAACTATCAAAATGAGCATAAATCAATTCTTTTCCATACAAGAGTCTACATCTGCTGCCAGATGTATACTTGGGGCTTAACAATGTCTCCAGCAAGTTAGCAAACATTCACTAATTAATGCCCACAAAACCTTCTGTGGAAGAGAGAGCTAGATTGTTTTTCTTCATTCTCCATCCTTAGTGTATTGTTCCATTAATAACAAGACAAAATACATATATTTTAATGACTTTGCACAACTCAGCAGAGGGTAAATGAAATTTAGATAAAGACCAATAAACTTTTATCTCCTCAATTATGAAATGAATATGAGATTTCATTTGGCACAGTTAACCAACTATGAGAATGCTAATATAACAGACAGATAAAATACGAATACCCTTAAGGTGCTTGCTTAGCTCATAAAGTTGAAATCAATTTATTCTCATTTTTAATCATTTATAATTATTATTACAAACCCCATTTCCAGACAAGTTGGAATATATTCCATCCATTTTCTACCGCTTATGCGGATCCGGGTCACGGGGGTAGCAGCCTAAGCAGAGTCAATTCCAGTTTATTTGTATAGCACTTTTAACAATAAACATTGTTGCAATGCAGCTTTACAGAACTTGAACAACTTAAAACATGAGCTAATTTTATCCCTAATCTATCCCCAGTGAGCAAGCCTGTGGCGACGGTGGCAAGGAAAAACT
>JAODVO010000015.1:22082869-22094745 GCA_025400055.1 Notarius lentiginosus
CAGCAAAAGTCCTGTAATCATGGTTCCGAATAGGTAGATGTCTTCAATGTCCTCCACAGAAAGAACCGCCAGGCACACGACCCGCCACCTCTCCCACGCGTCCATTGTATAGCCAGCTGCGAATGTTCCGGCAGGACATGCTGGTTCCCCCGAACCCAGGCTCCTTGTCAAGAATATAGTGTCAATTGCGTGAAGAGACCAGTTTATCAATTCCGTGATTTATAGGATCATTTCAGACGTTTCCATAACCTGTATCTGATTAAAAATGTAATTAAATAGGCGTATGTCTGGTTAGCTATGGCACAGAGCCATCCAAAAACAGTCAGAGTGAGAAAAGCACATTGATCTAGCAAAGTTTTATTTAGACATGTGGCTAAACGAAGACAAAGGTCGCAACCTGTAATTCCCAGACTCCAACCAGGGACAGCCAAAGAAAGCACAGTGTCACCTTGAAATTCCTACACGTCAGCTCGGGGTAGTCTTCTCAACTATGAGTTCCTTCCTGGTTTTCAGAATTACGTCAACTCAGCATGGCTCAAGGGATCTAAACACAGGCTTGTTAAACCTAGAACATTGACTAAATCGTTTGCTGTTCAAGGAGGAAAATGTACATCACTCCCCTCAGGGAGCTGGCTCATTCGTTGCTAGCAAAAGACAAATGTGGAAACACTTGCAAATTATCACTTACAACATAAGTGCTGTATTTATTAAATGTACTCCTTACTCATTATCTTTATAAGCAGCCAAGGCAAGGCTATAAAATAACCAAAATGAAAGCATTCGCATGTTGCTTGGTAAAGAATATTTATGTTTTCTTAAAGTAGAGGTGGCGGAAAAGTTTCATTTTGGACCAAACTCAATTTTATGTCGTATTTTTGGCCGTTTATTAGAAGTTATCTGCGGTGACATCCGATAGATTTTCCCAGACAGCCATACAAATAATCGAAGCTATAATCACAACATTTGATTTACAGGTTTAGATCCAGCATTTCCGAAATTTTGTTTTCATTTAGGAATTCTGATTAGAGTTCAATTTGATACAGGAAGTGAATGAAAAGTGCTGCACATCAGTGAGACTTCTTATTAATGCAGTAGCATTTTATCATGATGGTTGATGGTCTCTGGGAGGTGCACTTCCATAGAGGCAGGGAATTAGTGCAGTGTAATCTGGTCTCTGTTCCTGCTCAATCCCCATTAAGAGGATGGAGATGGAGGGTGATGGATGAAGCCATCCACTTTTAATAGTGTCAGGGTCTCGTGTGTGTAATATAGAGAGCGTTCGCGAACACTGTGCGTGCAAGAGCCGCTTCATTTCTGTTCCATTACCAGCTTTAAAATCTCGAGATCCGGAGTGAAAACTAGTGATGTAAGACATGAGAAAGCTCGGAGCCATTTTCTACTCCGTGTGTGTGTGAGAGAGAGACTCTTTAGGCAGGAGAAAGGCTGTGGGATTCGAGGATTAGACCCCTGATGGCATTTTAAATTGATGCACAGAGGTGGGGCACGCAAATTAAAGTGGAAAGAGAATAGCTTTAACACCATCTGTGTGGTCTGAGAGAACACTGCTTATTATTTTTCATGGCTAACATGAAGGAAGATTGGAAATTCGAGCCGTTTCTGAGACCGTCCCAAATGTGGGCGTCGTTACAAACTTGTATTTTATCATTTAACGTTGGAGTATTTTCAAAACTTATGTTATAGCAGACGCTCCCTCAACAGCTTGTCCTTTTCTCGCTTGAAGTTACAAGAAATCGCAGCTCGTCATGGTCCCGAGAAACTCCCAAACCTTCCGTCTTGAAGACTTTCCCATGTCTGAACACTTACTAAGTGCTGACACTGGAGACTCATTCCAAAAATTCGAAATAAACAAGACCGTCGATGACGGCGTAGCTCACTCCGGCCCCGTCTAGTCCAGAAGGAACGATCTGAAGTGAGCCACCTTGCGCAATAAATATTGCAAGCTATATATAGAAGCGATATCCACCCTAGGTATACCAACCTATTTGCCAGAAAGAATCCAAAACGGTAAGGAATTGACTGAGAAGTAGTGATTTTTTTTTTACCTGCTCATTAAGGCTTAATTAGTCCATAACTTCATTAATAATTGTAATGAAGCAAATCTGGATTGAAGTTATATGCACCCTAGGTTCCCCTACCTTCATGCCAGAAAGAATCAAAATCGGTGAAGAACTGAGGGAGAAGAAGCGATGTGTGTGGAAACTGCTCATTAGGGATTGATTAATTACTCCATATCTTCATTATTAATTGCAATTATGCAAATTTAGGTAGAAGCTATGCACACCCCAGGCAGACCTACCTTCCTGCCAAAAATAATAAAATTCAGTGAAGGATTGAGAGATAAGAAGCGATTTTCATGAAATGTGGATGACACCAGATGGACGACGGACAACACATGATGGCATAAACTCATCACCTGTTAGCCAGATGAGCTAATAACCAACAGCTCTATTGTTTTTTGTTTCTCCATTTGTTTTGGCAAGTTCAGCAGTTCCAATTCAAGCTCACTTCAAGAGTAGACTTCACTAGGAGACAGTAGACATTAAACAGCAGATTGGACAAGTAAAAATATGGTTGCCTATCCAGTTTTTATAGATATATCAGTCCTGTGCAGTTTTACTGCAGATTAAAAAAAAATGCCAAGATGCTTAACAGCATATTTTAGTGTCGTGTTAAGTAGCACTCCACCTGCTTCTTTCTGGACCACTTTCTTATGACACTGTGTGTTACATTAATAGTATTTAGCAGACACTCTTATTCAGAGTGACACACAACATACACAGAGCAACCTGGGACCAGTTTGAAGTTAGGTGTCTTGCTCAAGGGCACTTCAGCCATTCCTGGGAATCAAACCAGCAACCTTTTGGTCCCAAAGCTGCTTCTCTCACCATTAGGCCACAGCTTCCCCAAGACAGTGTTGCTCGTAAAGTGTTCCAGGCAGTGCTAAAGCAAGTTGGCTTGTTGTGGATGGTGGACTTGAGGCGTCTCCATTTGCCAGTTGGTTTATTTACAGGTTTTTTGTTGTTGTTTTTGTTGTTGTTGTTGTTGTTGTTATTTAATCAGACATTATAAAGATGGGATGTAGATGGTTTGCAGGCCAATCCCTATACTGGGTTCTAGTTCTCCTGGGAATCTGTGGGCTGCAAAGAAGAAGGGCCATCAAAAACATCTTGGAAGTGACATGTGGAAAAATACACTACTTGGACACAAGTCAGGGCCTGATCACCCCAGCTGGGTCACCTGGGTGAGGGTGTCTGATGTCAAGACCTGAAACACCCAATGACCTCGGGAAACATCACTGATGATGTGTTCAGGTTGCATCACAGGTGTCTCATCGAACCTAGACCAGTGTTTTCTGCAAAGTCCAGCTTGACTTAACAGTAGTGCAGGGTAAATAGAATCAAGACCAAGGGAAGATGTGGACCCAGAACTAGAGGGTGAAAATAACAATTGGAGTAGAACACTGCGACAGTGGCAGAACCTCATAATAGTCAGTAATCAGGTGGTAGAATGGATGGATTTGGGTGTGGTTAATTCAGATTGGGATGTAACCAAAACAATAAAATCTCAAAATTCTTGTTCCAAGCATGCTCCTTATTATACCCCCACTCTGAAGGAGGGGAGGGTATACTGTTTTTTTTAACCTCTGTCCATCCTTCTGTCCATATCTCCATATTTCTGTCCATCCAAAACACCCTTTTTCTCAGCAACCACAAATTATAGCCACTTGGTACTTGGTAGCAAACTTCAATTTTGGGTTCTATACTGTGTATACCGTTTTTAGGTCTGTCGCACATCAAATTCCTGTTTACCAACTGAATGTATTTATGAAACATATAGGGTGGATTTACAAAAAGTTCATAACACTTTTCCTAGCAACTCCAAATTACAACTGCTTGATATTTAGTATCAAGCTTCAGCCTGGGGTTCTATACCATGTATACCATTTTCAGATCTGTTGCACATCGACTTCCTGTTTAGCAGCTCAATGTATTTACGAAACGGATTGCGTGGATTTACAAAATTTTCCTAACACTTTTCTCAGCGACTCCAAATCACAACTGCTTGATAGTTGGTACTGAGCTTCAGCTTGGGGCTCTATACCATGTATACTGTTTTCAGGTCTGTCACACATCGACTTCCTGTTTACTGGCTGAATGTATTTTTGAAACATATAGGGTAGATTTTGACTCTATTTCAAGAAGCAAAATGATATTTCAAAATGACAGTTTACCAGGATGCTATATGTAATCCCTGGGGAAACCACTGCTCTTTACTTACTTGTTTCAGGGTTAATTATTTGTTGCAGTCAACATTCGTAATAAATGTCCAATTCCTTTGATTGCTTGCATTCTGATATAAGCGAAAGCAGGGGGATACATAAGTGAGCAGTAGCTCACAGTTGATCTTGTTTCCCCTGCTTTAGTTGAATCCATTACACGATGACTGTTGTTTAAACCCATTAGTAAACCCCAGGTTCCTTTCCCAGCCCCACATTCCAGGTTTGTATTTATGAGGTACGTTATTTGTTTGGGTACTGTATGTCAGGACAGATGTGGGATCAGTGGGTAACAGGCTAAAAGTCTGCTTCAAGCAGAAAGCAGATGGCTGTTTGAGTCAGTTCGATCACAGATGTCAGGAAGTGTCTTGTCAAAGACTACCAGTGATGTTTGATGATCCAAAGACAGTTTGACGGTTCAGTGCTTCCCTCTCCATCCTCATACATGATGCTGTCAGTTGATTAGTTATTCAATCAGAATACCTAATGAAGTGATGACTCACTGAGTGCTTTACAGAGGGAGAGGAAAGGGACGCCTCAAGCAAAACATATAACATCCATCTGCTCAGGTAGCAATCTGCTAAATGAATTAATTTAAATGTAACAAATGCATCTGCTTAAAGAATAAATATAAACATAATAACAATCTGATTTCCTTTCTACTTCCAAATACAACTCCGAATGAGAAAAAATAAGGATGGTATGTTAAAATTGTAATTAAAACTGAAAACAATGATTTTTAAATAATTTTTGATCTGTATTGCACTCAAAACAATACATTATTTCAATTTTGATTCTTCCAACAGGTTAAAAAAGTTATATCAAAATCTTAAAATTTCTTTTGTTTCAGACATGTAAAAAGTTTTTATCTTTTACCTGACATGTTTCGACGGTGAGACTTCCGTCTTCATCAGAGGGTCACATGGATGTTGAAGTGTGACGTGCTTTAAAACAGCTGATGTTGTGGAGGTGTGACCTCCCTGTCAATATTGACAGGTTGGTCACACCTCTTGCTGTTCGAGTTGTGGCCTCAGGATGGTGGTCCAGGTGTGAGACAGCATGTATGCCCCCTCATCCCTGTTCATGGTGGTTGGGTTGCGTTTTCTAATCATATTTTTGTCTCATTTGTTTAACTGGATTCTCTTTGTCTATTTTTAGGACTTGTGTGAAAATCTGATGAAGTTTTAGGTCATATAGAAATATAGAAAATTCTAAAGGGTTCACAAACTTTCAAGCACCACTGTAGATGTGTTCTCCAGGGTGGTCCATCTTTCACCCACTCTTCCATTGAAGTAACCCATGATGATCAGATCTTTGGTGTCCGAGATTCTGCTGATGGTATCTGAAAGCTTCTCGAAGAACTCATATTTTTCTTCATCCTGATAAGTGCCATTGCATGGTGCATATACTTGTACATAGTTGGTTACCTTCTTCTTATTTCATATTCTGATTAGGGTGATTCTTTCATATATATATTCTGTGCCTATGAGACCCTTTGTCACTTCCGGGTGCAGAACAAAACCCACACCATGGACAGCTTTCTGGCATCCACTTACTTCGCTTCTTGTAAGAACTTAGCCAGAGTCAACCTCCTTTGTCCCCGTTCCTTTCTGTTTGCTAAGCCCAGTATTCCGATCTTGTGTTTCATCATAAACGCCACAATTTCAGGCACTTTGTCTCTTAATTCATATGGTTCCATGTGCCAACCTTTCCGGTGTTCTTTTCTCTTTGTTGTTTTCCGTTCCTAGTCCTTTTTCTGTTTTCATCTGTCTGTTTACATCTTCTTGTATTGACACGAGCACAGAAATTCTGGCCGCTGCTTGCTTGCTGGGCCAGTTGCAGCAGCTTTACCAGAACCCCGTTAGCCAGCTCCCTGTTTCCACCTCCCATGACGAGGATGAGGGGTTGGGCTTTGGGAGGCACAATTCGTGTCTAAAGGGGACATATGAGGGGGAAAAGCTCACTTTTTCAGTGCTTGTGCACATACATTTGTGTATCTGGAGTCTACAAATTCTGAAATAAGACAACTCGGTCAGTTTCTTTTGTGCTGCCTATTTCAGAAAACATGTGATTCAACAAGCTATTCAGATTCGGCTCCTCTTCTGTGTCACAAGGGGAGAATATTAAACTTATCCTGCCCCCTCATCTAAGTATCTCCACTGGGCTTGAGAATCGCCTCTGTGAATGAATATTCCTGAGGAAAGAACTAGCTGATTGGAGGCGGGGTGAGCAGTGACACATCATTTAAAGGAACAGGCACTCAAACCAGTGGCCGTTTAGACAGGGTGAGAAAGGAGCTGTGATGCTTTATCCTTGTGGTATTTTAACCAAAGCATGTCACAGAAATTTCATCAAGACCTGGGGGAACTTTCAGCTTGTGGAAAAGGGGTGTAATGTGTCACCTTTTAATAGTGAATCAGAGCATACATAAGATATTCAGGGTAGTATAAAATAGTCTTCAGTTCCTATTTCTGTATTTGATCATATGAATGCACACTGTAGGAATAGTCCCATCTCTGCTAACATTTCATTTCAACACAAACTTTTTTTGTAAATCTGAGACTTACTAAAAATGTATGCTGGATTTTCTTCCTTAAAACTTACTGTTCAGAACTGAGTTATTTGGTTAGTGGTTTGTTTATTTTGAAGTGGATGTACACTATGATGATTTAACATCAGAGTATACTGCTAAAGGTGATCAATCCAAAATACACAAAATAAAAATGCAGAATGAGCCAGTCTATATATGAATAGAGCAATGACTGATCATTGCATAGGTGTTTTGAGCTCTCCAATAGTCACCTTGAAGCCCTGCCTTTCTCCCCATCATTAGTAACATTTTGTCTCCTCTCTATGCTCTGATGAGGTGTCTTGGCTTTCTGTAAACATATAAAATATAATGTATTTTTCAACTTAATGTTGAAAAATACATTATACAATCAGACAAGTATAGTGAACATCAGTTAACTAGATGTATTATGGATGCTGTTGAATATTTTCATCCAAAAATAGTCAAAAATGTCACTTTTCAGCCAAAAGCAGGTGCCAACCCTCCACACATATAGATATTTAAATGACAATCATACAGGTCAGTTTGGAATATGCTGAAAAACAGAAATGCCCTAGAGGAGCAATCTTTTTTTTTTTCTCAGAATAAAAATGTTGAATGAACTAAATCACATGAGCCTTTTGAACTCCCTGATATAAATTGATGCCGTGAAATCGCCTGCAAATCAGCAGTTTTGGGTTTCAGCCCAGAGAGAAAAAGGTTAAAACAAAGATTTTGGCTGAATAAAAGGAGGCCTTATATCTAACACAAATTATGTTAATTGGAATTGTAATTATTGTAATTTAAAACACTGTTTGCTTTGTTCTCCTGCACCAATCACAGTTTTAGCTGCAGAACAACTGTGACAAATGTTGGAACCAGTGTGCTTTATTTTCAGTGACCTGTATAAAAGGGTGTGGACTATGTAATGGGTTCTAAACTGGAGCCAGAATGTCTCTGAATCCCTCTGTGTTCCAATCCTGTAGTATATTCATGCATGAACAGATAATGTGTCCTAAACAGACAAAAATAGAAAATATAGCCACATGCGGCAATGAGGGGCCCTCACACCTCTGGGTCCACCGCAACCTGTCACACATGGTCATCATACAATGCACACATGTGAGATGTGCGACAAAAGCCTGGGTATCTGATGTGTGCGCCACCAGTGATGAGTTTTTAGGCAATGGTGTCATTACTGTCCAGGTCCAAATGGTGGTGCTATACCAGAGGGTCACTTTGGGCATGTGGATATTATCAGAACCATCGTATCCTATAACCTGTGAAGTTTGAGCCATATCAGGCAGTGCATGGTGAATTTATGAGACGCTTTCTGTTTGCCTGGCATAACATATAAATTTATTGTTTTGCCATTTCAACATTGCAAGATATCGCAAATCTCTTTGCAATTTAAAATTGGCAACATCTTGACATCACGTATACCAAATATGGCATGAATCCAACAAACTGCCTAGGAGGAGTATGTCAAAATGTAACGTGTTTAGGCAATGGAGTCATTACTGTCCAGGTCCAAATGGTGGTGCTATACCAGAGGGTTGGGCACTTCTAATTTTACTGAATTCCCACCCTAAAAACAGAAAAAAAAAGTTAATACAGTACCCACTTGCATCTCCAAAGAGACTGCAGTTTATTTCGCATCAAAGAAAGTGAATGGTGACATAACATGGCACGAGTTGTTCAAAAACATGATCATTAAATTTTGGCAATAGTGTGGATGGCATATTTGGCAAGAGTACGGAAATCAAGATGACTGCAGTCAGTACAATCCCTCTGAAGCGATTAACGAATTTCACTGTGCTTGAGTTTACATTACACACACACACAGAAAAAAAGGCTTCTTATTCTTAATTTACCCACAAATGTTTTTATTCCACTTGAAAAGTGTTCAGCAAACCTGCTACCAGATTTGGGAAGCTACGACATCCTGAACTATTTAGTATTTGGATTTCTAAGTACACTGGAGATACTAAAGACTTACAGAAGTACAGATGCCTACCCATAGGCAGGTTTTGTGCCAGAATGTTATGGGAAATTCCCGATAAAGAAAAATACGTTCTTATGACAAAGGTAAGCTCTAATGTGGACTTAAAATAGTAACAAACAAGCCAGAGCCTGACGCTCGCATATTTTATGGTGTTTAGCCTCATCTACATCTTCAGTACATAACAAACATGCTGCTAGTCTCACCAAGCCATTAAGTGTAATAAATATATCGCGTCCAAAGCCCACATCTGGATAGCGGCAGTTGCCATGACGTCACATAAAAGCGACCACGATGCTGTGACCTTTTCGTTCTGCTCACTTTTGTGTTGTTTGTTCAACAGCATAATCTAACAGATTTGCCAAGGTAATCGGGAAAAATTCAAGTAGGAGCCCTGCATCCCATTAAAATACCGAACATGTATTTTTCTGCATTTTTGCACGTAAAAAATGCACGATTTCTGCGTTAACCTAGTAGGTCTAAATTATAAGTATCACGGTGGCGGTTCAATGGGTAGTAGCGTATTCACTAAGCGTATTCATCAATAAATTAAGCATAGCAGAGCTGCTACATGGTGACTCCTTAGGGGAAACCCCAATTATTTTACACACACACGTATTGTACTGGGTACATTTTGTGTGTAATTTTGTAACAGAAAATGTTAGAACCAATGTGACTGTCTTAAAGGCACTTTAGTTTTTAAGTGTTTTTTCCTTCATATTTTCCAGTTTCATGATTCACGTGACAGCTTTGCTTTTATGTTTCATATAAATATTTTAAATTAAAATGTCCTACATTAATTTACACACTCTGGTTCACTTGGGACTAAACAAGGAAATGACTATTATTATGACAATTGCAACATACAGTATATTAACTTCTTTTATTTTACCACATTCACTGGATATGAGCAGTTGTGCACTCTGGCTACTTTGCTCCTAGGATATCAGCTCATATAGTGTGAGTAGAAAAAAACAAAATGGTGGAGCATGTTGCTGAACCAGTTGAGTACAAAATAAAAACTACTTGAAAACAAAACCCCAAAAAATATAAAAAAGCAACAAAATATGGAATGAACTTGATAGTAAGAACACCTCTCCCCCCCAATAACTATTATTATAGTGTTTTTCACAAAGTCCTCATGTCATTTCACCAGGTTACATTTTAAGTGGAAATTATTTTGTCTGACGTTTTGTATAAAGTTTTCATTTATCAAATTTGCAAAAAATAAAAATGCTCTGTTTCTCAAAATCCAGTGAATGTGGATAGAATAAAACAATTTTTCCACTCAATCTTGTCGTACATGGCTTATAGCCAACTCAGCACTACACACTTTGTTGGCTATCAGTTCATGTCTGACTCGATTTCATGGAATATGATTGTGACGGATGTAGAGAAACACTGATGGAACATTTAACGTGATATTGAACTATTATTTTAAACATAATTTAATATGTCTGATGTTACTGAAGGTGAATCTTACAGATGTTATCACCTACTGTGAGTATAGTGTGAAGCATCTTCTGTTTCTGTTTACTAGGTTTGCCAAGCTCCTCCTCCGACTGCCAGCATTGCGCTCCATTGGTTTAAAATGTCTGGAACACCTGTTCTTCTTCAAGCTGATTGGTGATACCCCAATTGACACCTTCCTCATGGAGATGCTGGAGGCTCCCCATCAACTGACCTAATCTGGACCACTTTTTACCTAGTTGTATCTGGTTTGCACCAGGGTGTACCGGTAGCCTGGACATTGGGGCTTCACTGTGTCTGTTCAGTTCTCCTGCTTATACCTTCCTGTATATTCTCCTTTTTTTTTTTTCCTGCCACGTCATCTCTTATGCTAGTATTGCACCAAAAAGACACTTAATCTCTCAGAAAACAAAGAGTGGGAATTTTACATTGTTGAGAGATATTCGTATTTTGAAAATAAGGCTTTTCAAAGTTGTTTTCAGTTTTACACTTCCATTTTTAGAGCCTTTGTATTGACAGCGGTGCTCAGCATTGTTTGTTTTTATCTGCTACAAAAAATGTATGCAGCTGGTACGTTTCTTTTCTCACTACAGCTCAAAAAGCTAACAAACCCAATACTCTGCTCTCATGACCAGGACATGAAATTTTTTCCCTTGTTGTAACCCTAAAACCTGCCTGGTGAAGAAGCCAGTTCACTTGAATGGAAGAGGAAGTGGTATGCAGGGGGGAAAGGAATTTGCTTCCTGTACCAAATTTTTTAATTTCTCCTTATCTATCTTTTCTGATTTTGCTTTTTGTGCTGAGTTCATGTCGATGAACTTTAATCCCATGAATCTGCAAATCATGGAATAGAATCATAGGCCAATAGAAAAGTAGAGCATGGTGCTGGAGTCCTGTCCTTCTAGAAGACTCGACATGGAGGACCTGCTTATTATTACAGTTTCCCTGTTTTCTACTGCAGCTGAAGAGCTGTAACAAACCAGTTATCGATCTATCTATATATATATACACACACAGTGCCTTGCAAAAGTATTCACTCCCTTGGCTTTTTACCCATTTTGTTACATTGCAACCTGTAATTTAGATTTTTTTTTTTTTTTTAAATCTGAATTGTATGTAATGGATCTGCACAAAATAATCTAAGTTGGTGAAGTGAAATGACAAAAAATATATTAAAAAAATTTAAAACTAAACTGAAAATTGACATATGTATTCACTCCCTTTGCTATGAAGCCCCTAAAAAGTTCTAGTGCAACCAATTACCTTCAGAAGTCACATAATTAGTGAAATAAAGTCCACCTGTGTGCAGTCTAAGTGTCACATGATCTGTCAGTGTATATATACACTTTTTCTCAAAGGCCCCAGAGGCTGCAACACCACTAAGCAAGAGGTACCACTAACCAAACAACACTATGAAGACTAAGGAGCTCTCCAAACAAGTCAGGTTCATAGTTGTTGAAAAGTACAAGTCAGGGTTGGGTTATAAAAAAATATCCAAATCTTTGATGAGGGGGGGGGGGGGGGGGGGGGGGGGGGGGGGGGGGGGGGGGGGGGGGGGG
>JAODVO010000015.1:22489688-22502408 GCA_025400055.1 Notarius lentiginosus
AAAGGCCCTCATCGGCTGCTGGGCTTGAACCCAGGACCTTCTTGCTGTGAGGTGACAGTGCTAACCACTACACCACCATGCCACCCACAGTAGTAAACAATCATATACAATTACATAAAAATCAGTGATATGTTGAACTGTTTGCCAGACAAACATAACAGCCTATATCATTTGAGATCCACAACACCGCCCAATCCAGATGAACCTGACAGTAGCTTAGTGACCTAGCTAAATACAGAGATTAACAAGAAGCTTTTACTTACTGATGGTGAAGCCCAAAACATGCATAAAGACAGAATCACATTTTTCCTCTGTTTGAGGAAGTAAAATGTTCAATTTGACAAGAGTTGGTAAAACATCTCTGAACAGTGGCTGCCAATAACCATGACCTCAGACAAAGTCCTCCCTCTTCAAATCAAATAAACTCTTCAACCAAGTGATGCACAGAGCAGTTGATAGAGAGAGGGAAGACACACAACCAGGCAAACCATATTTACTGCTTACAAGCTAATGTGGTAATACTGCAGAGCAATACCTGCCTCCCAGGGAGGGACATATATGGGTCCAGAGAGAATTTAACTGGATGATCACAAAGTTGAGACTAGTTAAAAATAATCAACACATTTTATTGTCTTCCTGTTAGTGATATACTACTCTATTGGTTTCTAACACGCCACTCATATTTTTCATATGAACTACATCCAGGACATTGAGAAAGGCAGTGAGAGCCGAGCGAAGCAGAGTGCATGTGCGTTATGAGGAAAAACTAAGTCACTGTTATCATCATCATCATCATCATCAATTTTGGAAAGCTGCGGATAACCATGACACATTTTCTGGATAAAATGGCATAAAGAACTGAAGCTCAAGTTAAGGAATATAGACATATACACAAAACTAGCATAGCCACTAGTGTGCTTGCACCTACCTTTTAACAAATGCTACTATACTCAGACTACTTGTCTTTCTTATTGGACTACTGCATAGTGCTATCTTGCTTCTGTTATGCTGTGAATTATCTTGTGGACACTTCTGGGGTATACATTGCTGCTTCTGCTCTCCTGGGGCTCTGGCTTCCAGTCGGAAACTGTTGCTAGCCTTGTACTAGTACTGCCCTACCTGACCATGCCACCGCTGTACTCTACCTCACATTTTCATAATCTCAATAACTATCACTGCCCAGACTGCTTGGACATTCTGAATGAAATTGGAACATTACATTGAGGCCATCCTCCTCGCAGATGCTCAGGTCATATGTTTAAATATTGTGCTGCTTCCTCAAACTCTATTCCATCACTATGGTCTTGTCATGCACCAACTTCCTCATTATGTCATCATAAGAAATTGGGATCCAAATCCTGCCAGTCTCCGTCACCTTCCTCAGCTCATACAATCAACCACAAAGCAACATCACCTGAAAACAGACTTGCTTAACATTTGCTCCCTGAATAAAAAAACCCCCACATTTTGAATGAATTTGTAACTGACAGTAATCTTGATGTTCTCTGTCTGACGGAAACTTGGAATAAACCCTTGGACTATTTTCCCCTAAATCAGACCACTCCTCTTGGCTTTATCTACACTGACCAACCTCATCCTGAAGGGCATGGAGGTGGTGTTGCTGCTATTTACAGAGACAACATTAAAATAATCAGCATTTCTATTCCTGCTGCCCAGTCCTTTGAACACCTTGCCTTCAAACTTTCTTGGCCTGCGTCTTTGGTCATAGCTATTATCTATCGTCCCCCTAAGCCAAACCCCTCCTTTCTCTCTGATTTTTTGGACTTTATTACCCAACTATGTGCCATCTCACCCTCGGTTCTCCTCCTGGTGATTTTAACATTCATACTGATGACACAAAGAGTAAATCCACCATTGAATTTATGGAATTACTACACTGCTTGAATTTCACACAACATATCAATTTTCCGGCTCATAGCCATGGTCATATACTGGACTCAGTCTGCTCAACTGAAGTCATAATACACCAACTCTCCAGTCTTGACCTTAATATTTCTGACCACTTGACAATCACTGTGTATATTGATATCCCTGTTTCAACTCTGAAAGACAAACATAAAATATCCTTTAGGAATCTTAAATCCATCTCTCCCTCAGCTTTCTCATCTGCATTTGCAAGTAAAATCTCTGACTACCTTCCCCCACTGTCTGATAATTTATCTGAACTGATCAGCTACTATAAAAATACTCTCTCCTCCTGTCTAGATCAACTGGCTCCCATTAAAACCAAAATTGGTTCATTTAATCACTCAGCTCCTTGGTATACTCCTGAACTCCACCAAATGAAATCTCATAAGTGACAGCTTGAATGACTTCAAGAAAACTGGTTTAACAGTGTGTCTTCAAACCTATTTAGACTACCTTTAACTCTACAAAGACGCCCTTTCCACAGCCTGGTCCAACTACTACTCAGACCTCATACATTCTTGTGCTGTCAGTATGAGTGTTGATAACGGCAGTGCTGAACAAACTACAAACCTAGTCCCTCAAGACTACAATGCCCATGAACCCCAGTCCCCCAGTCACCTGAGTATTGAACAGAGCTGAAGTACATCTGTAATCAGCACAATGCTACATAAACACCTCACACTCAAGCACTCATTGTAAAGTATCGTCCTGAGTTCTCCAGTTCATACCAAGCCTTATCTTCCTAACTGCTTATCATTATTCTGACTCTCACTATGTTTCCTTGTTTACTCTTCCTGCCTAGTCTACGTTGTCCTGTTCACGAATCGACCGACCCTCATCTGTCCATGACCACGATTCCTGTTTCACGATTTGGCTTAGTTACTGTTTGTTCCCCGCTCTCCTCTGCAATTACATCAGTAAGTGCCTGTGCCCTGACACATGCCACCAATCCCAAGGATCTCTTCTCCACAGTCAACAAAATTTTCAAACCCATTGATAATACCTCCAATTCTTTCCAGTTGAAAAATGTAACTCATTTATTTAATTTTTTCAAACCAAAATTGACAATATCTACAAAAATCTGGCCAACTCTCCCTCCCTCCACACACTTTCACCTACTTGCCCTCAATTTACCTCCCAGCCTTTATCTCAGTTCTCCCCCATCTCTGTATCAGACTTGTCACAGCTTATTGCTGGGATGAAAAACTCCACCTGCGTCCTAGATCCAATACCATCCAAACTCATCAAGGACTGTTTCCCAGCTATTTCTACACTCATTACAGAAATCATTAACTCCTCTCTCCATTCTGACTTTGTCCCCCAAACACTCAAACTGGTTGCTGTCACTCCCATTCTCAAAAAACCTGGACTTGATCCTGATGACATGAATAATTTCCACCCCATCTCCAATCTTCCCTTTTTGTCAAAAAATACTGGAACATGCTGTTGCCCTTCAATTTAAAGCTCATTTAATCTCCAATGACCTGTTTGAACCATTTCAATCCAGTTTTCGTCCTCAGCATAGCACTGAATCAGCCCTTCTCCTTTCTTCTGATACTGCTCACCTCAGTATTCTCAGCCTCCTTGACCTCTCTGCAGCTTTTGATACTATTAGCCACACCATTCTTCTCTCATGTCTTGAATCCTTCCTGAACATTACTGAAACCACCGTCTCCTGGCTGAAGTCTTATCTTACAAACCGGCAACAGTTCAGTAACATTAACAGCTGCACTTCCTCCTATGCTCCTCTCTGACAAGGTATCCATCAGAGTTCAGTGCTTGGTCCTCTCCTGTTCATCCTCTATAGACTTTCCCTTGGTCACATCATACGTCACCATGGACTTCATTTCCATTGCTATGTCGATGACGTCTAGCTCTACATTTCTACTAAATCCATCACTTCTGCTACACACTCCACTTTGACCAAGTGTATCACCAAAATCAAATCATGGATGCAAGCCAATTTTCTCAAACTCAACTGTGATAAAACAGACATGCTTATCGTTGGCCATAAATCACTCATAAAAGACACTCAGAACTTTTCTCTTACTATTGACAATTCCACCCGGTCCCCCTCTTGTCAGTAAGCCTGCTGAGAGTGAGCAAACTACAAACATGGACACCCCGGACTACAACTCCCAGTACACGCAGCACCCTCTATCTCCCGCCTACTGAATCACTGGCTCACATTTCCACAATTACCTGTCCCTCCAAATAAGCCCCAGTCACTATCACACCATCGTGAAGTATCGTCCTGATTTTCCCAGTTCATACCAAGCCTTGTATCTTTCTGACTGATTTTCTGACGATTGACCCTTGCTAGTTCTTCCTCATTTTCTCACTCTTTGTTTTGTCCTCGTTATGTTGCTTGCCAATCACCCGACCCTCGCTAGTCTACTGAAAATGATTCCAGTCCCTTGTTTTGGCTTGGTTTACTCTCTGAAAGCTGTCTTCCTCTTACACCTGTAAGTGCCTGCATTCTCACAGGATACTTCGCCAGAATGGATGTAGTGGAGGATTCAAAACAGATGGCTATCAATGCGCAGGGGCGGTTGCTAGGAGAATATCAACAGATGCTTGCCGATTTGAACACCAGAATGACACAGCTTGCAAATGTGATGTTGTAGGCCCTCCTAGTGCGCCCCAAGTCTCCTCCTAGTCCGGCGTTGCAACTCCCCATGTCTGAGAAGTTCGCTGGAGACACCACCACACAAAGGTTTTTACTGCAATGCTCTTTGTATTTTGCCACCATGCCAAACTTACCAGATGAGCATGAAAATCGCTAAGTTTCTGTTTCTCCTCACTGGAAAGCGCTCCACTGAGCTACAGCTGTCTGGAACAGGGGAGGAGAACAAATGAAATCCTACGAACAGTTTCTCTCCCTATTTAACAGGGTGTTTGATCATGAACTGGAGGGGATCAAGGTTGGTGAAAGCCTACTCACCAGTTTTCAGGGTACTCAAAGTGTCACGGAGTATGCCTTGGACTTCAGGACACTAGCAGCCACCAGCGTATGGAATGACCCCACCCTGAAAGCAGTTTTTCACCAAGGTTTAGGTCCCAAGATTATCAGTGAACTGGCTTGTAGGGATGAGAACCTCTCACTGGATGCCCTCATCGACCTGGCAATTTGACCAGACCAGCTCTTAAAGCCCCGGCCCTCTCTCCACGATGGCACCATGCCTGCTCCACCACCAGAGGACAACTCACCTATGGAGGTTTCACGCACAAGGTTGGCCTGTGTGGAGCATGCCGGATGACGCAAGGAGGGGCTGTGTTTCTACTGTGGGAGTTCCGAACACAGCATTTGGTATTGTCCGGTCCGACCAGCCCGGGGAGTCCCAGCAGAGAAACCTGTCCAAGCTACAAGTCCGGTGAGAGAGCTAAATCCTTCCAGATTCCAGTGTTGTGAAAGGTAGCGTCCTCCACTCATGTCCTGTCTGCTTTCGTTGATTCAAGAGCAGAGGGGAACTTTATCAGTAAGACCCTCATGCAGAAGCTCAACCTGCCAGTCACCCCTTTGAACAGCGCACTTTGCATCAAGATAATTGATGGAGGACCCACAGGCGACAGACTGGTCACATCACAAACTCAACCCATACAGATACAGGCGGGAGCATTGCATAAGGAGCTCATCTCACTCTACATCATGACAACTGTTCGTCATGATATTATTTTAGGCTACCCCTGGCTACAACTCCATGACCCTCTTATTTCTTGGCAAAACAAAGAACTTCTCCAGTGGTCACCCATATGTTTTCAGAGCTGCCTTTTTCATCCTCAGTTCCAGTCATCCTCCTCCTCTGTAGAGAGTCCTCTACCCAACTCCATGTTCCTGAGTGCTACTGGGATCTCTTCGAAGTTTTCAGTAAGGGGAAGGCCTGCAAGTTACCGCCACACCGGCCATATGACTGTGCCATAGATCTACTGCCAGGTATGGCTCCGCCCCGAGGTTGCATCGATCCCCTATCCCAAAAAGAATATGCTTCCATGGAGGAATACATTCAGGAGGCTCTCAAGCAGTGATACATCCGCCTGTCGAAATCTCCTGTGTCTGCCAGCTTTTTCTTCGTGGAAAAATGAAGGGGCGTACTGCAACCCTGCATTAATTACAGAGGACTTAACGAAGTCACTGTCAAGTATCTGTATCCTCTCCCTTTGGTTCCGGCAGCTCTGGAGCAACTCCGTTCCACAAAGGTTTTCTCCAAGCTTGATCTACACAGAGCGCATAATCTGATCTGGATTAAAAGGGGCAATGAATGGAAAACCACCTTCAGCATGGCCACAGGTCACTTCAAATACCGGGTCTTTGGCCTTTCTTCGGCACCCAGCATGTTCCAAAGCTTCATCAATGATGTGCTGCAGGACATGCTGGGCAAATATGTCATTGCCTACATTGATGACATTTTGATATATTCTTCCGACATCCACAATCACCATAAGCATGTCAGAGCAGTTCTCAAGTGCTTATTGGAGAACCACCTCTACGTGAAGGCTGAGAAATGCGAGTTCCATTGAAGCAAGATCTCCTTCCTGGGCTACATGATCAGTGCTAAAGGAGTGAGTATGGACTTGACCAAAGTCTCAGCAGTGACCTCCTGGCCAACCCCCAAGTCAATCAAGGATCTTCAAAGATTCCTAGGCTTTGCAAACTTTTATCGTCATTTCATTAGGAACTTCAGCACTTTGGCAGCTCCTTTAACCATGTTACTGAAGAAAGGTCCCAAGTGTCTTCATTGGAATCCGATGGCTGAGGAGGCCTTCAACTGGCTAAAGCTAGTTTTCACTTCAGCCCCAATACTCCAGCACCCTGACCCTATGAAACCATTCCTCGTGGAGGTAGATGCCTCGGAAACAGGAGTAGAGGCTATCTTGTCCCAGCGGTTCGGTGAGAAACCTAAGCTACACCTGGTAGCCTTCTTCTCAAAGAAATTGACATCCGCTGAAAGAAACTATGACATGGGAAATTGTGAGCTGCTGGCCATCAAACTAGCCCTTGAAGAGTGGTGGGACTGGTTGGAGGGTGCCTCTCACCTGTTTGTAATCCTTACTGACCATAAAAGCCTAGAATATCTCCAAAAGGCCAAAAGGATTCACCACATCAGGCCAGGTGGGCATTATTCTTCACACGATTTGATTTCTCCATCTCCTTCCGTCCAGGGTCCGAGAACGCCAAGGTGGATGCTTTGTCCCAGGCATTTGAGCCATCCCACAAGGACACAGAATCACAGTCCATCATTCCATCACAGTGCTTTGTGCAATCCATCATGTGGGACCTAGACAATGAAATCCACAAGTCACAACCATGAACTCTGCCAAGTCACCTCCCACCTGGTCTTCTTTATGTGCCAACGCATCTACGCAGTAGACTCATCACTTGGGCACACACATCTCCCGCCATGGGTCACCTGAATAGTCAACGCACCCACCAGATGTTGAGAAATAGGTACTGGTGGGAAGATATGCTCTTGGAAATAAACCGGTTCATCTCCTCCTGTTCCGAATGTGCTCAGGCCAAGATTCCGTGAGCTCCTCCCACTGGAAAACTATGTCCACTACCTGTCCCACAATGACCCTGGTCACACCTTGTGATCAACTTCATCACAGACCTCCCTTCCTCGCAGAACAATACCAGCATCATGGTAACCATTGATCGATTCTTGAAAGCCTTGAAGCTCATTCCTCTGCCAGGTATCCCCACGGCCTCTCAGACAACAGAGTTATTATTCCAGCAGGTATTAAGGCATTCCAGAAGATATTGTCAGTGATAGAGGACCCCAATTAATCTCCAAGTTCTGGTCAAGCTTTATGGAGAGGTTGGGAGTATCCGTGAGCCTCACCTCCAGCTATCACCCTCAGTCCAATGGACAAGTGGAAAGAGCAAACCAAGAAATCGGCTGCTTCCTAAGGATCTATTGTACGCGCAACCAGGGGGACTGGGCGCGCTTCCTGCCCTGGGCCGAGTATGCACAGAACTCGCTAAAACATTCTGCCACCCAACTTACACCATTTCAGTGCATACTCGGCTACCAACCACCCTTGTTCCCCTGGGACGACACACCCAGTCAGGTACTGGCCATTGATGACTGGTTCAAGTGCGGTCAAGCTGTTTGGGAGGAGGTTCACCAGTAGCTAGAATCCATCTGCGCCAAGTATAAGACATGCTGATAAGCATAGAGGAGAGACTCCCACCTTCCTTCCTGGCGACAGAGTATGGGTGCCAACCAAGAATCTACGAGAGACCAACACCTGTAGAAAACTCCAGCCCCGCTACATCGGGCCATTCAAAGTTCTCTGCCCCATCAATGAAATCTCTTACCTTCTGGAACTTCCCCCTCACAGCCAAGTGTCTCCCACATTCCATGTCTCGAACCTCAAACCTACCATCCCAGGGCCCCTTGCCAACAATGTGCCAACTCAAGAACATCCTTCACTGAATCTAGAGGGAGAACCCATCTACCAGATCAACAAGATCCTTGACTCAAGACAAAGAGGAGGCCAAATCGAGTACCTGGTAGATTGGGAGGGGTACAGGCTTGAGGAACAAAGCTGGGTCAAGTCTAAGGACATCCTTGACCCCCTTCTGAAGCAGGAGTTCCATGCCCAGCACCCTAGCAAGCCAGCACCCAGAGGTAGAGGGCATCCCTGAAAGAATGCATCTCCTGGAGGTAGCTCCTCGGGGGGGGCTCTGTCAGTAAATCTGCTGAGAGTGAGCAAACTACAAACATGGACACCCTGGACTTACACCTCCCAGTACACACAGCGCCCTCTATCTCCCACCTACTAAATCACAGCTGGCTCACATTTCCACAATTACCTGTCCCTCCATATAAGCCCCAGTCACTATCACACCATCGCGAAGTATCGTCCTAATTTTCCCAGTTCATACCAAGCCTTGTATCTTTCTGACTACTGACCCTTGCTAGTTCCTCCTCGTTTTTTTGCTCTTTGTCTTGCCCTCATTACGTTGTTTGTCAATTGCCCGACCCTCACTAGTCTACTGACAATGATTCCAGTCCCTCGTTTTGGCTTGGTTTACTCTCTGAAAGCTGTCTTCCTCCACACATACATCTGTAAGTGCCTGCATTCTCACACCTCTCCGTATATCCGGAATCTTGGAGTTACTTTTGACAGCAACCTCACCTTTGAACACCACGCCAATCTAACCATCAGAACAACCTTTCTGCATTTAAAAAAATAGCATGTCTTTGTTCTTCATTTTCCTTTTCTGCTGCTGAAACTTTGTTTCATGCTTTCATCACATCCCAATTGGATTACTGCAACAGCATCCTCTATGGTGCATCATCCAAAGTTCTCAATAAACTCCAATACATCCAGAACTCTGCTGCATGCCTGCTCACTCACTCCTGCTCCCATAATCACATCACACCTGTTCTTCAAAAACTCCACTGGTTGCCTGTACCACAATGGATTCAATTCAAAATTCTTCTCTTCACCTACAAAGCCCTTCATAAGCAGGCCCTCTCCTATCTCACTGATCTGCTTCACCATCATACTTCCTCCCGCACCCTCCATTCTTCTGATGCCAAACTCCTATACATACCTCTCAGGACTAAACATCGGACTTGGGGCAACAGAAATTTCACAATTGATGCCCCTTCCCTTTGGAACTCCCTCCCCAAACACATCCGTGACTGTACTGACCTGTTTAGTTTCAAATCATCTTTAAAAACTCACCTCTTCAGAACCGCATATAATCTATAATACTGTACAATATTGGACTTATATTGAATGTTTTCCTGTATTGTTTATTTTATTGTATTAACCTGTTTTAAATTTTTGTAAATTGTCTGAGTATTTAGAAAAGCGCTCTATAAATAAAATGTATTTATTATTATATAATAATAACAACAACAACAACAACAACAACAACAACAACAACAACAACAAGCTCTGAAGCAACAATTCTGATGTTAGGAGCACTTTAACCATGTTTTAAGCACAAACATTTTCAAAAACATACACAAACATACAGACACACCTGTTGAATTCCTCTTCTTGCGGTAGCTGCCGAGAATTGCACGGGGAGATGTGGCCAGGTTTTGCAAGCTGGGGGAGGGCAATGCATCATCTGGCTTAAACTCTGGCAGCTCAGCTAAGCGCTCCTCGAAATATGTGCCTGACATCACTCTTTGGACAGAGAGACAGATTTCCATTTACAAAATCATAAAGGGAAAATACACTCACGTCCACTTTATTAGATACACCCATCCATCTGCTGTTTTATGCAGTTATCTAATCAGCCAATCCCTTGACAGCAGCACAATGCATCAATTCATGCAGACACAAATCAAGAGCTTCAGTTTGACTTCAAATATCAAAATGGGAAAAAGTGTGATCTCTGTGACTTTCACTGTGGCATGAGTGTTGGTGCCAGATGGACTAGTTTGAGTATTTCAGAAACTTCTGATCTGGGGTTTTCACACACAGCAGTCTCTAGCATTTATACAGAATGGTGCAAAAAACAAACAAACAAACAAACAAACAAAAAAATTTGAGTGAGCGACAGTTCTGTGGATGGAAACGCCTTGTTGTTGAGAGGTCAGAGGAAAATGGCCAGATTGGTTTGAGCTGCCAGGAAGGATATGATAACTTGTATAATCACTCTTTACAACCGTGGTGAGCAGAAAAGCATCTTCTGCAATAGCAGAAGACCACATTGGGTTCCTCTCCTGCCAGCCAAGAACAGGAATCTTAGAATCAAGAACAAGTTCCTATTAAAGTGGATGTGAGTGTATAAGAACTACACAAAATAAATCAGATTAACAGTGGATATGGATAATGGTTATAATGGATCATTACACACACACACACACACACACACACACACACACACACACACGGTTGATGGTGGATCATTCTCACTAAAGCAGCAACACTGTATTGCACTGGCATGAGGGATTTTTAAACACTGTACACATATTGGCACATTGATCCAACTTGAAGATGTACAATACAGTTATGGCTGATCTTTTTTCCACCATGCATAAATAGCATTATTGATCTTGTCATCTTAGTTGTGGACTGTTCTCAACTCAGCAGTGATGCCTGTTATACTTGTACCAGAAACACATGTCTCCATGCCACAATCATGTCCGTATCTCTGCTGTGCTGAGAATGCTCCACCAACCAAATATGATCTGTTTAGCGCTGCTTTTATATCAGTATATAAGCAGTGACTCACTGCATGTAAACAATATGTGTAACTGTATCTCCTATAAGTTTATAAGTACACAGCAGGCTTGTGTGATACTGAATTTTCAAGAGGGTGTAATATTATCAGCTGAGCAGTTAGGAACTACTTGCCAGCAGCAGCACCATTTTCCATGTACTTTGACAGCAAGTGAGTATGTGCAATGGATCAAAGTAACGCAAAAAAATAAAAAATAAATAAATAAACGTTATTCTGATCCCATTCATATGTCAACTAACTCATCTGTTTTTATTGGGGAGATGAAGACTGCTCTTTTGGCATATTGTCGAGTGATAATTCATACGAGTATATTCTAATGTTAAATTGTGGGCGGCAGGTCTGGTAATAGAATTGAACATAATCTAATATAATCTGGTAATATGAAGTAAATGTCAGTGGATATCATAGCAGAGTAATACTGTTATATCCCACAAGCCTAGTTCATAGTGGGATATAATGGCACAAAGTTGATTTGTTACTCTGCCACTCACTTGTCCACAGAGCCAGTGGTGCTTTTGAGTGGTGGGGGGCGGGATTTATTCTTCTTGAGTGCTGGAGTGTCAGTTTGCATTGGTGGAGGAGGCAGGTCCACCTCTTTTTGTCCAGCCTGAGGAAGACAAAAAGAGATGAAATGTAAGAAGTATAGTGTGTATAATATGTATGATAGATAGTATCATTCAAAACCTTTTGTCAATACAATTACCACAGTTAAACATTTATTAAAAAAATTAAAAACACAGTGGCATTTGATCTAAGTGTAATACACATTATAAAAGGGCATTCTGTCATACATAATCAATGCGTAATCTATAACTGAATGAAGCCTCACAACTAATATTGATTCTCGTTCATTTGATTTTAACAAACACCTTGTTTTAAACTGCTATTAGGTTAAATGCTGCTTGCCTCTCTCCCATGTTCTTCCTTGTTATTAGTTAACGGGCTTTTGGGAGCTCCTTCTGTTCCCCTCTCCCTTACTGCTTTCTCTATCCAAATAGACCCCATTCCTCCACCGTCTCTCTCACTGTCATGCTCCATTCTGCTTGCCTTCTTTCCATCTTGCTCTTCCCCTTCTTGTCTTGACGGATGTTCAACTTGAGCTTTGATCTTCTGCGGGCTCAGGGGCAGTTTGGGGGATCCTGCCTTACTTCCTTTAAAGGTGGAAACATAATCAGGTAATAGACCTATTTATAATTATTACTATGAACAATTAACTTACACGATGAGCAATTATTTAAACATGTTACAAATAAGAAAAAAATTCAGTTAATTCGGTCAGTAACTAATCCATAAAACAGCACTAATTAACAATATTTATTGATACACTATATTTATGCAGAAGGTGGCATTTCTACCTCAGTGGGGTTAACTGTACTGTTTGGTCATTATTTGTAAACTGAATTATTCTTTACTTTTTTTTTATTCTTTCAGCCAAAAAAGTGCAGTTTTTGACAATTTTCTTTAGGTGGTGGCCTTAATATAGTTAAGTGATATTAACTTAAATCAAACATGCACTGATAGATTTTATTTCACATTAATGAACCCCAAACCTTCTCAATTTACACTGACAGAAATTG
>JAODVO010000015.1:22638872-22649097 GCA_025400055.1 Notarius lentiginosus
AGTCCTTGGCACACTTTCCAGAAAACTGAATACACATCCACACCAAGACTCAGCTGACTTCAATGACTCACATGATGACAGAGAGCCAATGACCCACAGATCACCTGAATGACCCTCTAGGCTGCTAACACTGCAGGTGTTAACCCTAACACCTACAGAATGACTGAGAGGGTCAACGACCCATGTGACCTCAATGACTCTCTTTAGGGTTGCTTTTGGTCCTGAAGAGGATAAATACCTGGAACTCCCAACTAGTCAGACAGAACTGAAGAAGGCTTTTGGATGAGAGGTGAAATGTCTTCAAGAATTTCAAGCAAGTCCAGTTGCCTTCTTTAGCACCTATGGTTTATCAGGACCTGGATGACTGAGAACCTTCACAGACTAAAAAGATAAACAAACAAAAAACAAATACCAGCATATTCCCATTGTGATTTGATCTATTCTCTTCTTCATGGTTGTGGTTTCAGGGTGCTAGAACTGGGACAAAAAACTAAATTGTGTCAGTGGAATGCTCTCAAAGCCACTTTTGTTTTGGTTACAGTAGTTTGTTATCTTACTCAGTCATAGCAACATGAGGTGTGTTGTTGTAGGCTGTGGAACTGCACAGAAAACAGAAGAGTGTCAACATTAACTTTTTCAGCAGTTTGTGCTATAGTAGCTCTTCTGTGGGATTGGACAATATGGGCTTGCCTTCATGCCCCATGCGAATCAGTGAGCCTTTGACACCCATGACCATGTCGTCAGTTCACTGGTTGTCCTTCCTTGGACCACTTTTGGTAGGTACATTTCTGAAGTCCATCATAATCTGACACGATTACACAAATGACCAACTGTGCTTACGAGATATTATTTATGTACAGAAGAGAATAATAATAATAATAATAATAATAATTATTATTATTATTATTATTATTATTATTATTATTATTATTATTATTATACATTATAATTATAACAATAATTATAAAGATTATAATTATTCCTGGTTACACTGCATACCAGGAACACCCCACAAGATGTGCCATTTTGGAGATGCTCAGACCCAGTCATCGAGCCATCACATTTTGGCCCTTGTCAAAGTCACTCAGATCCTTATGCTTGCCCATTTTTCCTGCTTCTAATACATCAAGTTCAAGAACTGACTGTTCTCTTGCTAGACAGAGGAAATCTGGTGTGCGCATGAGCAGGTTCACCTTCTTCTTCTTTTGGGTTTTATGGCAGCTGGCATCCAGTCTTGCATTACTGCCATCTACGGGTTTACTTTGCCCGTGCACTGACAGTTACATCATTCTGTTGCTAAATGAACAGCTGATCACACACAGGTGCATTTATTATTTTGGTCCTGCGTTTCCTTTCCTTCACAACATCATGCCTTTTCTTCTCGCTTTCTGTTACTGTAGTTGGTCTTTTGCGTTTCATTTGCACTCTCACATCCTCCATTTTTCTCTCCTGTTTCACATTTGTATTCCACAATGCCTTGCACGAATAGGGAAACCCCACCATGTGATGCATGATGTAGTGTCTTGAACTGGGTCATGGTGAAGCAAGAAAAAACAGTGGAGAATTTAGGGCCACATGGCCCTAAATTCATTAATTGTTCTATTAAAAAAAACGAATAAAATTGGAAGTATGTGATTCGAATTCAGTAGGTTTTGGTCCACTAAACAAAAATAATTGGGTGTCAGGGAAAATTCTTTTTATGTCCTCAACTTGAAAAATCTGAAAAGCAGTGTGAACAAAGCCTGAGATGCATAACTTCATCAACTGAAGCAACACTTGACCATGTGCGGGATGCGCGACCCTCCAGAAGAGCAGAGGGCGCCATTCACCTACAAGCAGCACAGCCACGCAAAACAAAAAAGGACACGGAAAGACGTTAGATTTCAAATAATCGCATCCGCCAGGCTTCTCCTGTCTGGTGCTTTTTGCATCGAAATTATTGTTGGTGTTCATGCGAAAGAACTCCTCTATCCTAACTTAAAGGGTGTATAAGTAAGTTTTATTATTTTTAAAATACTTTTTGCATTATTACTCAATTCCTTAGAGGCGGGGTTTTGCAAAAAAAAAAAGAAAAAAGTTTCAATTCGCTAGCCACGATTTAGCAAAGCTAATCAGAAAGCTAAGCCTGGTCCTTTTATCATCAGGAGGTAGAATCTTTATCCTCTTATTATCTGCACCAGACTGATAACTGGGCTTTAGTATTGTTTTGGAGGGGTTCATGCTTTTCAGCGCTTCATGTTCTGGCTTTTTGGAATAATTCACAAAAAAAATAAGTGTAAGTTTGTTGATAAATTGCCAGCGTCTATTCTGCACGCGCGCTTATTTTAATCCCAAGCTGTGTTATTGTTATTATCATCAGTGCTGCAAGATTTCTGACTTTCTGGTATTTACATATTTTATAACTATAATAATTCATTGTCGGAATATTTTTTTAATTGGAATACTATTAAAATATATTGATATATTATAGCTTAATAGGAGTAGTGCAAAAATATAAAATTATTTTAATAATTTAAAAAATAACTCCAATAAAAATATAATTTTATTAAATAATTTTCATAAATTATAAAGCACAATAAAACTATAATCTGCATAATATCAGTATTTTAGGCAAGTCCTTATATGCAATATTATTTTGCATAGAGTTGAGTATATGTATTTTTGTCTTTCAGGGAGATATGAATATAATCTTGTATATTTTTTTCCTTAATTCATTTTGCTTCTTTGTCTTAAAAGCCTTAAAACAGGTCTATTATCTGATGATAGGACCTGAAAGATGTTTTTTAATTCCTTGACCAGAAAGTTGTTTGCATGAATGAACTTTGAATGAGGTTGATTTTAATCAGAAACCAGTGATTGTCATTGGTGTGAAGAAGATAAAAATGCACTGACAATGAAGGTCCACAGGAAAGTCATGTACGTGAACTTGTGTGGTGATTTTCTTTTTGCCACCGAAGACCAACTGCATGGTCCTGATCCCTTTCAGGCTGTAGTAATAGTGTAGGCATGTGAATATAGTTCATCAGTAAGCTGAAGTTATTCTCAACTGGATGGCAGGAAATGGCAGATAGACCTTATGATTCATCTTTTCTGTTGACTTTGACTTTGTCACTCATTTATGCATAGTAGACATGCGTGCAATGATATTAGTAGACAAAATCCAGTGTGTTGATTAGGAATATGCATCAGTGTGGAATATATATATATATATAATGTGTATATATGTGACAACAGGTTGTTTAATTCACTAATAACTAAAAGTGTCTTATAAGCACAATATTGCAATAAACAATTCAATTGTCCAGCACTGTTTGCTAGCAATGTGAGCGTTTCCACCATCTGTCAGTCCTACCATCACACAAGTCACTTGCAAAAATGGTGGATTTTTAAGTGATTTTGCAGCAATATAAAGTGTTAACCCACATCACATTTTGACATAATCCTTTTAGAAATGTGTGTGTAGGCTATATTTAATAGTTTTCTAATTATTAACATTATTTGTGAAGTGTTAGATTTGACCGTTTGTTAGATGACTGATCTTTCTGGATCAAAATCTTGGGCCATTTTTTTTCTCTTTCAGTCGAAAACCGAAACTGTTTTCAGTAGAACATTTCAGTGCTGTCCATAATAAATATAATACACCATTGTTAACTCTCATGTTAGGTAAGTCAAAAATACACAGGATGATGGGTTTTATTTCACATTAATGAACTCAAAGTATTCTGCATTTACATAGAGTACGCATTAGAACAGAGAAGGGGACGGGGCTTCCAGGACATTGCTGTTTGGCTCACAGATCATTCATTTGGGAGAAAAAGGCCGCTCTTCTGGTGTACTTTGAGTGATAATGTGTACAAGCAGATGAGTGTTTCTGGAGTTCCTGACCTTCCCCCCCCCTTCTTTTCCTCTCTTCTTTTTTCGTATACTGCATCCTCTTCAAGTGAACAGATTTTTTTTAATTGAATGTTTCCTGTGTTTCACGTATTTTATAATTAAGCAAAGTTTCTTTTCTCCAACACTTTTCAAGTCATTATCTCTGTGTTGATTCTTACAGTGGGTTACAGAACACACATGGTTCTATGCTGTAGCTCAGTAAATTCTGGTGTAGTTCAGGTGACAGTGCCTCCTAGAGGACATGCTAATGTTACATTCAAGTATGAATAGATTGCAACCATACTATTTGCTACTTCACTACTGCTCACTACTTTGAGTCATGTTGGGGACAGACAGACAAACAAACGGAGGTGAAAACATAACCTCCTCCAACAAAGTTGGTGGAGGTAATAATAATACTGATGGTATTTTTGAAGTTCTGTTAGTATGTTATCACCAGCCAAGTTGACTTCATGCTTTGCTTAGTTGTAATGTCTGAAGCTTTAAATTGTAACAATATTGGCTTCATTGTTTAGTAATTTTTTAAAAATTCCTATGTCATTTCTGTTTTTAAGGAGAGAAGTGTTATTTTAACAAGTAGCATTACAATTTTGAAAAACTCTTGTGATGAAGTCTCCCTCTCCCCTTCCTTTCTAGGATTTGGCAGTCGGAGAAGGCAAACCTGGGAGAAGGTCCCAGACCCTCAGTAAGGCTTGAATAACATTGTGATGGAGGTTGAACAGAAGGATGACTCTAGCAACACACTGGCCAATGGAAATGCCAGTTCAGGCAAACGTGGCAGGGGCAGACCACGAGGGTCAGTTAAGAAAAAAATCATCTCCATAAAAGAGGTATCTCACAATGCTAGGGCATCCAAAAGAGTGGATTTCTTTTCACCAGAGATGGTAATAAGGCCAAAAGTAAAAAAACGTGGTCGTCCAAAAAAAATAAAAATCCCAGGAAGACCAAGAAAGATTCCTCTTACACCAGAGGAAGAAGCAGAGAGAATTTTAAGGTTGAGCAAGAAACGGAAACTCTCGAAGCCTCTTGGGAGACCCCGCATCCATCCCCTTGTAGACCTGCCAAAGGAGAAAAGGGGAAGAGGTAGACCACGCAAATATGAATCTATGGCTTCACAAAATGGTAGAGTTGGCAGGAACCTGAAAAGTGCAAAGATCACTGAGGCTGGTGGAGACACTCCTCGAAGGAGGGGAAGGCCAAGCGGCTCATTTAAGAAGAAACGTGGACGGCCAGCAGGTCCATCTTCACTGAAAAGGCCACTTGAAGGGACTCCAGGAAAAAGGGGGAGACCTCCAGGCTCTGGAACTAAGCTCCAGGTCAAGCAAGATGTGAATGGAACTCCTCGAAAGAGGGGCAGACCCCCAGGCTCTGGAAGAAAGCTAAAGGTTATTTCAGGTGAAGCAAATGGAACTCCTAAAAAGAGAGGACGGCCTCCAGGATCTGGTACAAAGGTAAAGGTTGCAAAGCAGGTGATGGATGGAATTCCCAAAAAGAGGGGACGTCCTCCAGGTTCTGGGACCAAGGCCAAAGGGCCACTTCAGGAGACGAATGGAAGCCCTCGAAAGAGAGGCCGACCACCAGGATCAGGAAAAGTCAAGACAATTACAGAGCAGACTGAACAGGTTCTGACTAACAGTGCCTTCTCTGTTAGTGCCCAGCCTCGTAAGAGGGGTCGTCCTAAAAAGTCTGAAACCTTTGTAGCCATTCAAGCTGAAGAAGAAATGATCAAGGAAAATGATGAACCCTCACCCAAACGATCCCGAAACTCCTTTGGCTCAACCAAGAATTCAAATAAGCCAGACGCTGAAGACCAAAGGTCCAGTGAGGATGGTTGCCAAGTGGTCGCAATGGTAGAAAATCCTGTTCTGTCTGCTGGAGGTGCTGCAAAACCAGACAATATAGAGCAGGTCGGTGAGAATGAGCTAAACAATGCTTCGGTTGAGGAGGTTCATGAGAGTAACAGCAAAAAGAGTTCATCCTTGAGGGGAGCAGGTAAATCCCAAAAAAAGAAGTAAATAATTGGGTAGAATAGAGCACAAATATTTTTTGAATGGGTTTTTACCAGATTTCATACAAATTGTTTGACTTGTCCCGGAGGTTAGCAATGTGGATATTTTTCTTTTTTCTGTTGCTCAGCTCTTGTGCTTTTGCATGTCTTTTAAAGAAACGTTTATTTTGATACTCTATGGTACACCACCTTCAAAGAAAATCCCCTTTGAAACAGACATTTATAAATACAGATGTTCAACTGAATTCAGAGACCAAATAGAGGCAACTGATCATTTGCCCAACAGTCTGTCTGCATGACTAGCTGCCTAAGCAAGTCTTAGTACACTGAGCATTTTTATTATTTATACAAATTTATTAGGTGCAGAAATAAGCTATTTCAGGACTATTCGGTAATTCTGCAATTTTTTTTCAATCAGTGGGAAAATCAGATGGAACATGAACTTCATCTTATGCTAGTCTGTATTGGTGTATGTTGGAATTACACTTAGGGGGGGTGGGGAGCCTGAAATTTCCACTAGGCTTAATCCTCAATGTTGAGGAATGATTGTTAGAGAAGTATTGGTGCAGGATTTATGATGTTTTCTTTTTAAATCTGAGTTTTAATCAAAGCGTATGTCAAGAAAATGTTTCAAGCAGTTTAAGTCCCACCACTGAATGGCAAAACACCAGACTATTTTAGCTAGACATCACTGCATCCTGAGCCTGTGCTGGCATCCATGTAATCCACTCAACAGGTTTTACGTGACATGTGTTGTAACCATGGGTCCTTGAATCTTTATATTAAAAAAATCAGAATTGAACATGTTAAATTTTGATATGCATGAAATACATAAAAGGCATAAATTCTCTTTGGCAGTATACCAATTACCAAAAAAAAAAAACAACAACCCATGACCCTGGAGTTTGTTGCAAAACTTGAGAGCCATTTTAGACAGGATACATGCCTTCACACGAGCTGTAGACTGAAGAGCATTGAAGAAGGAGGCCGATTTGATCTTTTGTGTGTTCCTTGCGATCAGTAAGCAGTTGTAAAATGCTCAACTGCACAATGAGTTGAACGACAGATGATTGAATTTCAGATCTTTTAATAGTGTATTAAGAACATTGGCTATATAGATAGCATAGCTCCATGATCATTGTTTTTATGCATAATAGCATACACCTTTCCAGAAACGTATGCTGTTAAGTACTATTACTATCCAAAATTGGCAGAAGTTATGCTTCGTATTAGGAATATTACCTACTGCTTTTTAAAAATGGGTTTGCCAACATTAAAAAGTAGTTTTGCTCAAGTGAGTGTCTGACTGTTTTCCCATACTCCCCTTATCATGTGACATGTACAGTTCCATTCAAAGTTGGTATTATGATTGCTTAATTTGACTCATTTCTGTGTGTAAAAGTATTCTTATTTTTTTAAATGGAATTTCCATTTGTTTAGAAAGTAACATTATTATTTCTGTTATAAAGCAGTAGTTGAATGTCCATGTGATGTTTTCCTTTCATGATTGTGAAAACTTTTTTTAAATTCTGCTTAATGATTTTTCAGGGCATAAACTAAACAAACAGAAGCTGTAGTTATTAGAAATGTGTAGAATTTCATTTTATGGCGTTTTGACACATGAAACCATAGTGATGTGGGTTTTTTTTTTTAAATGACTAACCATGTGAACAGAAATATTTATATGTAAATCTAGTTGTTTATGTTGCTGATGTTCTGGTTCTGTTTGTCAGATTGTACCTGTTGACCTTTCTCTCCAAATTCTTCACAAATTTTCTGTGACTTTCCAAAAAGGCAGCCATGGGAATAATTTTCAATTAGCTATGTGATTATGTACTGTATTACAAGTTTGTTGTATAATTAAAAAAATTCCATACTTGCTACATCGTCTTTCTTAAAAAATGTTTTATATATTTTTCTCTCGATTGATGTACAAACCCTTAAGGTTCGGAAAAGTGTAAAAATCTTCTTGTAATATTTGTGGCATTTCTGTTCATGTGTTCAGACTTTGTCTAAAAACTCTGGACAGAAGCTTTAAAAAAAATCCCCCCCACACACACTTTTTAATTACCATCACTGTTCAGAAAGCCCTGATTGTGGTTTTGAATTTACTAAAGCATCAATGTCATTACATTCCCATTACTGAAGCAGAGTCCTCCTTTTATCCCTTTAGTGCTTAATAACATCTAGAAAGGAGAATGAAACTCTTTGCCCTGTGCCGCCCTTTCAAGAAGTGTGGTAGCATTGTATGATCTAAGAGGGGTGTAAAACATTTCAAATTGGGTACCCTAGGTGAGAATTAAAAAAAAAAAAAAACTGTCAGAGGGCAGCATTTGGGGTAAAATCTAAGTGTTAAACTTTGTTGAACTGCAAATGTGGGATAGCCTACATGTGGTGTTTTCCAGTCTACAGCTTGTGGAATTTGCTGTTGTTTAATTTAGTTTAAGTAGATGGGTATAATGCCTTGTTATTTGACAGTAGATGTGTACATCCCTGGTAGAACTTGTATATAAAGCAACTTTTCCCCCTTACTGATCCTAACCATTTTGCTTAGAATAGATGTATCAGCTTACAGCAAGTGCATAGACTTTTTTAAAAAATAACTGTAGTACTTTTGCTGTTTGATTTCTACGCTAATCTGTACTCTTAACAAGTAGAAGCTGTTTAATGTGAGCACTTGTATTTGATATTTTTTTCTTTAATAAAATGCTTTCTTCAACTATATTTGTATACTTTTATTTAGTTCAATTTCACTCAGTTCACATTTAAACTCCATGTGATTCTCTTGACTAGTGTTATACACTGCCTTTTCATGAATGTGTATAATTAGGCTAAATATAACAAAGTATTTGTCATTTTAAATCATATTTTGTGCCTGAATGCTTTAAAAGAAAAAAAAGGCTCCAAAATTAGCTCTAAACAAGATGTTTGCAAGATTTCTTACAAGTTTGGACAAAAACTGAATCTTGTTTATGATGTTTTGTAGCTTGATCATGCTCACAATATTATGTTATTAAATTTATGCCTTTTACATAGTTTTTGTCATGACCTCTATATGCATTAGTGCATTATGGGAATCTAGCTACTGAGAATAACAACATTAAGCTTTATAACAATTTTAAAAGGTCTCTGAACTTCACATGGTCAAATATTGACCTGGTTCTGAAAACAAGCTGTCCTGTTTTGGACAAATGTCATGAGTGAAACGATTTTATTGTTTTAAAATGTTTACCCCAGACATGAGAAAAGAAGAAAAATTCAAGCTTAAATTATGTTTCCACTGAAAGACACTACCATACTTGAACAAAGTCACTAAAAAACATCTGCTGTTTGTTAATGTAATATGCATTTAATTAAATGTGTAATAAAACATGACCACAAAAATTATGTCTGTCTCTATGGCAGCCTTTAATTTTTGAATACTGCCTGGCAGAAAATTCAGATTGTCCCACCCATCCAGCAGCCAGTTTATGTTTAATAATAGTACTTATTGTTTTGGGCTTTTTTCACCTTTTTAATTGGATAGGACAGTGTGTAGAGATAGGAAATGAGCAGGAGAGAGACAGGGAGGGATCGGGAAATTACCTCGGGTCGGAATCGAACCCGGGTCCCTGGATTTATGGTATGGCACCTTATCCACCTGAGCCTCCATGTTTTATTACGTTACAGACTATTGTAGACAATAGATTGAGTTCGTCTTTTGCCTCAAACATCTACGCACAATCACCAATAATTACAAAGTGAAAACAGATTTTTAGAAAATCTGCAATTCTATTTTACTGACAAAAATAAGTTATTTAGGGGTTATGTAGCTGTACACACCTTTAGCCTAATACTTGGTTGATGCACCTTTGGCAGTAATTACAGTTTCAAGGCATCTTGGGAAAGAAGCTACAAGCTTGGCACACTTGTTTCTGGACATTTTTGCCCATTCCTCTTGGCCTATCTTTGCAAGGTCCGTCAGGTTGGATGGGGAGCATTGGTGCACAGACATTTTCAGCTTCTTCCACAGATGTTCAATTGGATTCAGGTCTGGGCTCTGGCTGGCCCACTCAAGTACATTCACAGACTTTCTCCAAAGCTACTCCTTTGTTCTCTTGGTTGTGTGCTTCAGGTTGTCACGTTGGTAGGTAAACCTTTGCTCCAGTTTGAGGTCCAGAGAGCTCTGGAGCAGGGTTTCTTCAAGAATCTTGGTGTACTTAGCTGCATTCATCTTTCCCTCTATCAGGACTAGTCGCCCTGTTCCCACTGCTGAAAAACATCCCCACATCATGATGCTGCCACCGCCATGCTTCACTGTAGGGATGGCATTAGCCAGGTGAT
>JAODVO010000015.1:22749522-22760753 GCA_025400055.1 Notarius lentiginosus
GTCCTCCCGGCTGTTAAATAATATACATGTCTTTCCTCTAGGGCTTTCAATATTTTTTCTAGTCCCTTTGATCCCAATATATTTGTTGTCTGGTTCCTATGAACAGTTTGGCAGAGGAAGCCGAGTCCCCAATTTGTACTGATATCTATGCTTCGTTTTCGAGATGTTAGTAAACTTGGCTCCATTGTCTACAAGCTATTATAATACTAGTACTTGAAGCCCACACCTAGACAAATGAACAAGCATACAAGCAATTACAAGAGCACACACACTTACCAATTTGTTATAAGCAGCCTAGACTATTTAATATAACATATACATGAATGTCAACACATATACCTAGTGATACTGACCCAAAGCCTGTGTTTAGAAAGTATTTGTTAGTACTATTTAGATGAAAAAAATAATTTGGCCTTTATGCATTTAATACTTGGTCAACAGGCCGTTATAGAGTTGAAACAATTGAAATGACAGCCCACTCCAGTAATTGAAAACTAAAACATTTAACTCTTTACCTCTTAATGACGACATATAACGACCCTGTGAATATCCCTTAATGATGACATATGATATCCCATAATGACGACATATGACGTCTTGTCCAGAACCTTGTCAAAACCTTGTCTTTAGACTTTTTTTCTTGTAAATATGTTCTAAGGGTGAACTGTATATACATATACAATGGTGGCTGTAGCAACTGCTTTAAGGGGTAAAGAGTTAAGTGACTTGGATCAAGTTCTAAGTGTTTAGTACTATCTTAGTCGAACAATATCACAATATGTCGTCGCTGTGGTCAAAAAGGTTGTTAATCCTCTCAAACGAGTTAGGAGTAAGATCACAGCTGCTTCCTCTCTGGCCTTGCCACATGCTCTGGAGCACACAGTTTGAAATGTTCCTTAATACTAATTTAAAAAAAAAAAAGTGGTCAGTACACTGGTTCTGAAATTTTTTCTTTTGTCTTTTATTTCAAGGAAAAAAAGTCATTACATTTCACCACATACTGAGCAGAAGGATGAATTGCTAATTAGTTTTTGTCATGGAAAAAAAAAATCGATGCAATTAAGTCCTGGCATTCAAGAAGTTCAGAACTGAATTTTAACTCATTGGGGGACAAAAACCAGTAGCCTATTATGAGTAACAGTGTTAATTGCGTCATAAAATAAAATAGAAGAACATGTGCAAATTTAGGCTGTACGGTATCGGGTGCTGAGCTCCAAATGATGCTTCCTTCAGCGTATGGTCCGGAAATCCATTGAAGTCTGCCAACTTTTTGGATGTATGAATTCCTCAAATAGCCTCGAAGGAATGAAGTGATGCTTCGAGATCTATTCACTGGTGGTAAGTGTGTGTGTGGGCAGGAGGATGCCACTTTTATTTATTTTTACTTTCTAGGTGACTAAATTGAAATACGACACCATGAAGTACTTCACAATGAGAACGTGCTAAAGGAGACGGGTGCTACAAAACCGAAAACTAAAAAATTCCATATTTAGCCAGATCACTTAGTTCCATGTCGCCGTAAGCTTCCCACGGACAAATCACCGTGAAATCTGGGGACGAGAGAAACAAACACAACATTATGTGGACATCTGATCCAGTCACATCCATATGTGGTGGTTCTTCAAACTGTTGCCACAAAGCTAGAAGCGCACAATTGTATAGAATGTCTTTGTATGCTGTAGCAATAATGGTTCCCTTCACTATTCCAACATGACAATGCACCTGTGCACAAAGCACGCATGGTTTACTGGAGAGCTCGCGTCCTGCGCAGAGGCCTGACCTCAACCCTGCTGAATACGTTTGGGGTGAATTGTGACAAAAGTTGAACACCAGACCTTCTCACTCAACATTAGTGCCCCAAGTCAGTAGTGTGAAATAATCCGTGAGAAAGCCTTCCCAGAAGAATGGAGGTGATTACAAAGGATCTTGAACAAAATGCTCAACAAGCACATATGGATGTAAAGGTCAGGTGTCCACAAACTTTTGGCCATATAATGTGTCTTAGCCTGGTTATTGCTATTACTACTTGCACACGTTTAACACAATGAGTCACAAATGTTGCATCAAAGATTTTAAGAGATCAATAAAAAGTGCTTTTGCAGTACAAAAAAAAAAAGACATGAAGGCAAATTTGAGATTTGTGGCGTTTGTTTACCTGTGCCGAGACCCTCCATTCCAGGGATGTCATCTCCGAAACCCTTTTGTCCTGGCCTTGGTGCTTTGCTCTTGAAAGTCCGTATTGTCCTCTGCTTGAACCTGGGGGGTCCCTTCTTGTCTGTGGGTGTTGGGCCATCCATTGCGTTCATTTCCTAATTGGAGAAATGACACTGCTGTTAAAAAATACTCCAAATTAACACTAGAAATCATTATCATCTCAGATACGACAGCAAATATTGTTATCCCAATGGCTAATGCGCCGCGTGAAGAACCAGAAGGTGGTGATTATCAAATCCCAGTTCTGCCAACGTGCCACGTTTGGTGCTTGATCAAGTATCTCATTGTCTGCCGTATGCATGAATGAATATTGATTTGATTCGTAATTAGATTTGGGGGAAAGCAGAGTTTGGCAGGACAAACTGGAACACGCGCTCCTTCTGAGACATGTGAAGCAATCCGTTGCGTGTTTTCCAGCTGTTCCTCATCCATCATCTATTCAGTGCCGTTTTCATTTGTCTGGTTTATGTGGTTCATCTTTCCTCTTGTCTTTGGACATTTTAATCTCGCATTCATTTTCTCCACACCACTTTATCAGGTCATTTACTGCTCCTGATGAACTGGACAGTGCAATCATTTAACTGACTCGATTCCAAATGAGCCTGGCTATTTTTAAAGGCTGAGCTATTTATACAGTATAGTCATACGTTTACATAACCTCTGACCGCAGTGTGCTAATGGGCGCCACTGAGACAGACATCTCGGATTTGTATTCTGTGCAAGCGATTTCAAAATGGATGACTTTGCTTGCTTCCAGGGGAAGTGCTAATTCAGCGATAAAGGTTCTGATGCTGTAGGGTGCTAATATCAGAGCTCTTATCGATCAGACTTTAACTGCATCCTGATTTTTCAAACAAAGCATGTTGGGTAATGGGAGTTTAGCAGTTGAAGTCCCAATTCTGACCTTTAACCTTCAGTCGCTAGGCTGTTTTTCATTTGGTATTTGTTTTGATGAGAAGCACTGTTGAACGAATGGAATTTGGGCAAGTGCAAAAGTTTGCATGCTCTTAGGACAAGATAAAGATGAACTTTAAATAAACGGAGTGTTGAGTGAGTGTGTTGTTTCACAGAGTGTGTTGTTTCTTCATAATTATAAGTACCAAAAAGGGTCAAATAAACTGCGCTAAGATAAAGACTTGGAATTATTTACCAACATCCACAATTCCTGAGACGCTTGATAAATTTAAAGCTGTTGCCACAAGTATTCATATGTACTGTAGATATGTGGTTTCATTTTATATTATTGAATTATTCTAGTCTAATTGAATCAAATATTACTTGATATTCTATATAATAAGCGGCAAGGTAAGTAAGTTTGTTTGTTTGCTTGTCTTGAGCTAATATCGCCATTTCTTGACAGATTTTCACCAAATTTGGCAAGTAGATCTTGGGATGACCCGGAATTTTGCAGATATAAGCAAAATTCATGTTCGGGCTCCAGGGAGGTCCCGGGGGGGCACAACATCCACCCACCCCCTTCCTCAATGCCTTTCACGTTACATTTATCAACACAATCTCCCGACGGATCTTCACTAAACTTGGCATGTAGGTACAGGAGATGGCCACAATATGGCAGAACTCCAGAAATTCCATATGTGGCCCCTGGGTGGTGGATGTTTTTGGATTTTTGTTTGACTTGTGTTAACGTCACCATTTCTCGACAGATCTTCAACTAATTTGACATGGAAGTCTGGGGGCAACCATAATATAATACTGTGTATATAATGTGTGGATATAAAGTTTTGTAGATAGTTTTTGTATCTAATTTTTTTTGAACTGCTAGTATACTTATGCTGATTTAGGAGTATACTTATTAAAGATATGAATAACAATGTACAAAGCAAAACTTCTTGATCCTGAGCCCTGGTTTACTGTCTCTGTCGGAGCCATTCCACTGAATCGGTGCCATTTCCGTCCCTAGAAAATTGTGTATAAATGCACATAAAAATGTACTTTAAAATACATTTTCCTTATTACGCAGAATGTCCTGCACATTGATCTGATTTCAAATTTAAGATATATAATTGTAAGGATTAATAAAGACTACCTAAAATCATATTATTTTAATAATTATTATAATTTCTATTTTTCTTATGAGGAATTCATGTCTGTACATTACTATTTCCTTTTCCTATATCCCAGAGGATTTAACTCCTTGGTTAGCAGAGTGCATTTATTTAAAACACATTTAAGATTAGATGAGAAGAGTCACGCTATACCAGAACTCCTGTGGGATGGTTATCAGCTGGGCAGACATATATATTACTTTATACAATCTTGTGGAAAGCCTTCCCAGAAGAGTGGAGGTTATTATAACAAAGCAAAACGACTAAATCTGGAATATGATGGTCACTAAGCACATATGTCCAATATAGTGTAGTTAAATGCAACAGTAAATACCAAACTTAAATTAGCACATAAATAACAATGTAGTTCAAAATATTTTCAGTATATATTTATTTCAATTACAGTATGCACTCCATGAAAAGTGACATTCAATAGCAATTAAAACAATCGATATGAAATAAACCATGAAAATGAGCATCATGAAATACAATCTGAAGACAGTCTGGGCTAGAAAGAAATCAGCCCCAGTTTATTATTATGATCATCACTGTCGTTCTTGGTCCGAATTGTGAACAGGTAATCAGGTAAGTGTTAATATGAATCATCATGGCTCCATTGATGTTTAAAGACTTGAAACACTTTACAATATTGTCCCATTGTTAATACAGTCAGCTCCAGAATTTGACACCACTGGTAAAGGTGTGTTTAAAAAAAAAAAAGTTTATAAAAAAAATGTCTTTGTGGTTAATTAGTTTATTCTCACCCTGAAAAATGGAGAGAAACCAGACCTTTTCATCAAATTAAATTCTAAGAAGAAACCCTATGAAATGTATACATAATCCCCTGTGAAAGTATTGGAACAGCAAGACCAATTCTTTATTGCTCGACACTGAAGACATTTGGGTTTAAGATAAAAAGGTGCATATGAGATGATAGATCAAAATTTCAGCATTCATTTCCTGATATTTACATGTGTTAAACAACTTAGAACATAGCACCTTTGCTGGCAGACCACCCAAAACTTATGTAAGCAAAAGTATTGAAACAGAGTCTTAAAGTAAATTGAACAACGCTTTGCATTTGGTCACATCCCTTCTTTGCAATACCTGCATTTAGTCAGTAACCCAGTGACATCAAACTGTTGTGGTCATCTTTTGTGATGCTTTTCCAGGCTTGTAGCCCTAATCACATATCTGATAATAATTGTGAATGGGACCATGGCTCATGGGGACAGGTCATATGAGGCGATCGGTTATACCGAGAATCATGGGAAATGGAGCTTATTTTGTTGAGGTGAGAAAATTATTAAAAATAATTTCACTTGTATCTGTCAGTAATCTGTATAATTGTTATATTTAACTGCTCAAATGATAAATATGAGACAATAAAGTAGAATTTCAGATTTCAAGCTACATTGCATTATAGACAATTTGCAGTATTTGCAGACCCTTATCCAGAGTGGCATACAGCATACCCAGAGCAGCCTGGGGAAAAAGTTGGGGGCTAAGTGCCTTGCTCAAAGGCACTTCAGCCATTCCTCATGGTCCAGGGAACTGAACTGGCATCCATTAGGCCATGGCTTCTCTGGCATTTACATCTAGATGTGTTAGACAAACTTAGAAATATCACTTTGCACATCAATGTGTGTGTATGAATGCATGTGATGTGCATGGTGCCCCATCCAGGGTGCGTTCCTGTCTCATATCCTGTGTTCCTGGGATAGCCTCTAGAGCCACAGTCATTGTGACCAGGATAAATCAATCAGTGAGTGGTACTGAGTGAGGGAGTGGTAAAGTACAGATAAAATTGACTATTTGTGCATTGCATTATACTTGTAACACATTTCCCTCTTCTTTGTCTTATTGTGGATGCATTTTCTATTCTATACATGGCTATAGGTACTTTGCATTTATATGTAGACTGTATTGAGAAGACTTGTGACTGTAGCACTGAAGATCGGTCTTGGTCTTGTCTCCAAATTGACTGCATTTTTACTCAGTCTCAGGCAAAGAGGACTCAGGATTTTATTTCAAGACTGTTCAAAACCACAACTGTAGGGATTTCACTAAATCGTCTATGTATTGTCATATTTATTTGTTAACAGTGTAACTGTGCGTAGATGTAAAATTTCCTACTTCAAATGTGACCAACAATGTAACTCATTGCTAATTTTAATTTTTTTTCCCCTGTAACGGCTGTCACCCCTCCCCACCCCGGTCCTGATGTGAGCTCAATCCCTCAAAGTCTTGGTCTTGTCTCAGTGATGATTTAGTGTCAGTTTAGATAGGCTTGAATACAGCACTAGTACATACACTACAACTCAAAAGTTTGGACACACCTACTCATAGAAGTGTCTTCATTTTCACCATTAACATCGTGGAGATACAGGCAGAAGTCCACTTACTTGAGAACTTCTTAAAAATTAATCAAGTTGGGGGCGTCGTGGCTCAGGTGGATAAGGCGCCATACTATAAATCCGGGGACCTGGGTTCGATTCCGACCCGAGGTCATTTCCCGATCCCTCCCCGTCTCTCCCTCCTGCTCATTTCCTGTCTCTACACTGTTCTATCCAATAATAAAAAGGTGAAAAAAGCCCAAAAAATATCTTTAAAAAAAAATCAATCAAGTTGCCTTGCAATTTCAAGCAAACAATCTTAAAAATAAGTCAAAATGATATGTCCAACCCTTTGTCTGCTTGTGTATTTTACTGTGAATTAATGGAACTTATTCTCATTGACTATACTGTATGCATTTGTAACAAAATGATGTTCCTCTGCTTACTCTGTGTGATAGGGTGAAGAACCACACAGTAGAGTTCCTTTGACTGGAGAAGTCATTTTGAGGTGGTTTGGGGCCTGTAGAAAGGTACACGGTCTTGATAGCTTCTGGGATATGCTGCATCAAGAACATCTCACTGAACTGAGCCCAGGCCTGGCCAGAGGAGATCTGGCTTATCTGGGAATCCCGCCAGAGGTACTGGAATGCATGGCTAACTGAAGAAATCTGGACTGAACTTCTGTTGCCACCATGACCCCATAGTAAGGAGCAAGTAGAACTCGACATCTACACTGTTGCTAGGGATACCTCCAGCAGGATTAGATGATCCTTCTTAATACTAATTTGTATGCCTCAAACCTCCAATATATACTTCTAAACAGGAAGGAGGTTACTGGGGAGGAAAACCTCAGACATTTCACCTTGTGATAATGTGATGGTTTTTGGATTAATTACAAAATCAAATTAGTTAATTTGCTGGTTACAATAGTAACTCCAAATAAATCAACCACTCATTCTTGCTAAAGAGAATTTCATAGCTAGAACATGCATTCTGCTTTTGACCGACTTATTGTCATTTCTGTGCTTGAGTTTAGACAACTTCATCTGTCTTTTGTTAGCAACAAGCTAGACAGCCAACTGTGATGAGTGATCTACAGTATATTTACCTCCCCAAAATAGTGAACTTTATCATGTGTTGTTAAAACAGCGTTGAAGCTTTAACAAGTGTTTTTGTCTGTGGACTGCATTAAAAAATATTTAATACTTAAAAAAAGTGCCAATTGGTTATGCTGTGAGCGGCTATCTTGATTTGCTGCCATTTGCTAAACTTGGAGAGAAACAGTTGAGACAGTTGCAATTTCCTTTTCCAGTTCAAGTGAGGGGACATTTTCCACTGGAAGGACGTTGGGAACTACAAGTTACAACCTAGTGGTGGAGCTGTAAAGAAAAACCAGACAAAGGAAAAAGAAAAAAAAAAGTGTGTGAAAGCATAGGCCTGAATGCAAGGAGCATGAAAAAGCATAAAGGCCAGAAAGAAAGGAACCATGGCCTAAAGGTTAAAAGAAGTAGCTTTGGGACCAGAAGGTTGCTGGTTTGATTCCCTGGACCAGCAGGAATAGCTGAAATGCCCTTGAGCAAGGCACCACACCCCCAATTGTTCCCTGGGCTGCCCACTGCTGTAGGTATGTCAGGGTCCTGTTGGACGTTGCTCTGGATGAGCATTTGCTAAATGCCTGTAATATAATGTTTTCCCCTTCCGGTTGAGTGTACGTTGTATGCATTCTAGCTGCCGATTCTAACCAAAGCTTATTTTATTTGCCCTTTTTTTCTTTATTGTGTTTGTGTAGTTTGTCTTTTTGGTTGAGTGTTTTGGCTGCCAGTTGTGGCATAGCTCTGGACCCAGTTTTGGATGTCCGTTCTCTCCAGGCCTTGGTTCAACGTGGGTGATGCCTGCGCTTCTCGTTATGGACTGCAGTGAGCTTGTAGCTCTTATCATGGTTGTCCAGTGCTCTGTGTGGCGGTGCTTTTGTGCTTGGCGCAGTGTTCTGAGTGTTGTTGCACACTGGCGTCATGGTGGCTGTGCAGGTGATTTGGGACATACCAGTGCTCTGTGTGGTGGAGCTTCTGTGCGGTGGAGCTTCTGTGCTTGCTTTGTGGATCCATGGCACAGTGTTGCAAGGGATGTTGCCTGGCAGTGGCTGTGCAGGCAGTGTGGGACTTATTTTTGTGCACCTTTTGGTGGGACTGTGGCTGCTACACCATTGGAATGACATCCTGACCTTTTGGTGGACCACCCTATAATTGTAAAGCAACCTTGGGGATGAGAAGGGCGCTATATAAATTTAACTGATTATTAATGAAAGGAAGCATGTTTTAAAATAAATAAAAATAAATAAAGCATGAAGGCGAGAAATATGACATTGCCTACTGCTGGAATACATATTTAAGGAAATAAAGAAAACTGAGTGCCATTGATATTCCCAAGTAATTATTTAACTGCAATATTCTCATGCTTGACTCAAAAGATTACAATACAAAGACAGACACACCTGTTTCAGACTATCAGGCGTTGTTCAGTCAAAATGGAAGACACTAAACAGAGTATCTGACATTAGTATAATCTTCTGTAACAATCAAATTACAATCAAAGTACCTTCACAAACACTTCATGCAAATTCCACCTTCAGGCTGAGAGGATATTCTAACACACACACAGCTCTGTGATAAAAATCAGCCTAAATAAGCACACACACATACTAGAAACTATAAGTGACACTATTTTAGAAAGGGATAAACCTTTTACAAAGCAATACAAGAAGTTAAAACTAGTTGGATAAAAAGAATTTGTGAAATATATTGCCCTGTCTTTACATGAAAGAGAAAAGAGGCCTCAATTATCATTATGGGCTGCACTGTGAAAACTTTTTAAACACATCTTGGAAGGTCTTCCGTTGTCTTGTTTCATGTCCACCTTTCATTAGGAGTACGTTCTTACACGAACATGGTAAAGAAGGCTCTTCAACTGGAGTATTGCATTTGCATTGAAAACTATTTATAAAGAGCTGTTCCAATACAACTTGATCAAGAAAAAATTATTTTAACACCCTCCAACTAGAACTCTGCTGACCACTGTAAAACATCTAGAACATATTAGAAAAAGAAAATTTTTCAAAATGTCTAATACTAGTAAAAGCAAATTAATCTGCAGTTTGGGGGGGGGGGTGCGCGACACCACACCAGTAACGCCCGTATTGAGTCTACACATCATAATTGAGGAATAATAAGGAAAATGTTAGTCTCTCTTCTGTCATATGTAAAGACACAAAAATAGAGTTCCACAAAATCTCCAAGCTCACAAGTTTTAATGAACCCTTCATAAGCTCTCCATCCAGCACTGCTTTATAAAAATATTTATGCATAGCTTATGGATGTGTTAAAGACCCTATGTAGGTACCGTTCAAATAAAGTGTTAGCAAATGACATATTAAACGTTTAAGCCAAGTTTTAAATCGAGGTTGTGATCTACAGACAACAGCACCTTAACCTCTGGCACGAGCCATGTGATGGAGAGATGAGTAACATGAGTGTAACAATTACGTTCATGCCCTTAAAGCAATCACCTACTACTTAATATCCGCAAGAGCACCAAAATCCAGTCAAACAGAATATAAAAAAGTCGATATTAGAGGTCAAATACAACTGTTTGTTCGCAGCTTGGATTGTAATACAGCAAGATTAACACACAGGAACCTATATAAGCACTGTTACATTGTTATAAATGCAACATCACGATGTAAAGCCACTCTTTTCTACCCAGCACTTACTTCATCAGTTTTGCATTAATGCTATCTATTCGATACTGGAAAGTTCAGTTCACTGAACAGTGAACTTTTATGAGCACCAGAGGAAACGTCCTTCACAGCAGCTAGTTGTGGAATAAACCTGAAATGTGAGTCACTGGTTTATGTGCAAGTATCGAACTTACTGTGAAGCTCAGCATGTTTCCAAATACTTTCCAAGGTAACCAATGTGGGGGAAAGGTAGCTAAAGAGGGCATATCCAATACTGAGAAAAACAAACAAACAAACAAACAAACAAACAAACAAACAAACAAACAATCTCCAAGGAATGGAAAAAATGAAACGAGAATGTCAGAGTTTAAAAAACAAAAAACAAACAGTCTCTAAGAAGAACATTTGTATAGGATCACCTTGTGCCAGTGTTTGACTTGAAACCCCTTGGTAAAGAACAGCAAGTAAGGACGCCTCTAGTAGACACCATACTTAAGGACTGAGTGTCATGCTCCCTGATTTATCTACTGCTGTGTTTATGTAACAATACAAAGAAAAGAATATTTAAGGAAAAGAGCAAACAACCAACCACCATTCAAAAACAAAGTAAACATACATTACATACATATAAAAAGCAAAAGTAACAAAAAAGTAACGATCATTACTGGAACCATAAATTAAGCTACAGTTATAACTACAGCTCCTTCATCCATCCATCCATCCTCCCTACTTTCTGTTTTAGAGAGAGAAGAAAGTGAGGATAGAAGGGAGGAGGACAAGCACCAGATTAAGCAGAGCATGAATCTATATTAGTGTCTATAGAGAGTTTGGGGAGGTGCTCTGCACCTCATTTCCTTTTCTTTCTACCTCATTCTCTGCCAT
>JAODVO010000015.1:22875583-22891611 GCA_025400055.1 Notarius lentiginosus
AGATATTACAGAAATAAACATATATCACAATGACCAAATTTCAGAGGGAACTAAATTTCACTGATTTTATGAAATCGTAAGGCCGTCTAGCTTTAATATAGCCTGACCTGAGGCAACATTTGAAAAATAAAACAAATATTAATCCATTATTTCTCTGCTCTGGATGCATACTGTTTTTTTCTCTCTTTCCTTACGTTTTGCACCAAAATAGTAACAGATTTTGATGAAATTTTAAGGAAAGGTTGGTTATAAGCCAAGAAACAATTGATTAGATTTTGATGTAAATCCAGATATGTATGTGGATCCAAGATTTTTTGTCTCTTCACAACGCAACTCAAAAATTAGTGAATGGATTTTGATGAAATTTGGTGTACAGCTTTCGTATTATCCTCAGTTTAAATTATTTGATTTTGATGTTGCTAATATGTGGCTTGACAGAGGTATGCACTCTACTTGGTGCCCTTCTAGGTTGTTTTTTTTAAGCAATCATTTCTGTATCCTTGAATACGCAATAATTAATTTATGTATGTTTAATATGTAACACAATACATGCATGGAGAAGAGGGCCCCCTCCTGGCCATGATATGGCCCTAAGTGGTTGAATGGGGATCAGTAATTAGCATATCAACATCTTAGAAATGAAAGCTGTATAGCTCGAAACCCCTAAAGGAGATAATTCTGTACATGTCATACAGTATAATATCAGTGAATTTAGTGCATTTAATCCTCAATAAAATACAGAATAAATACACTGAATAATTTTCATATTCAGAAGAGAGCAGTATCACTACTTCAGTGATAGTGAATCAGCACTTGAGTAATTTTTTTTCTCCCCAAAAAAAACAAGATCACCACTAAGGATCGGCATCACAAATGATTGGCTTGAGTGAAAAAAAAAAATGTTACATAGAAATATTTGTACTGTATGTTTTTAAAGAAAGTAAGAGGCAAGGTTTGACATCTAAAGTCTCTATTGTCAAAGATTCTCAAAGATGCTTTGAAAAACAATCCAATATCCTTATAAAACTACACAACACCTCCAAAAATTCACTCAACTGATGTTTTGACGATGGTGATAGAGAGTGCTATGAAACACATTGGCCCAAAATCTTGCATACATACAGGAGGTGTTTAAATGGGTTAACATCTGGTTAACTACATCCTCTTCCTTCTCTTTCGTGTCCTATTCGTGTCCTTTTGGTGTCATGCTGGAAGAGGTCACTCCCATCAGGATTTACTGTATATACAGTATATAGATATCATTGGATCAATTTATATATCTATATTTGTGGGTGTGTGGCAGTCTGGGAAAACCCTTCACATGGTGATATTTAACATAAACTAACAGGTTATAACAGCTTTACCTGAACTGACGTAGAGTATGTTTCCCTTTTGCATATATCACAAGGATAAGGAAAGTTAAATCAGTCTATGTCTGGTCACAGCATTTTGAACATGTTGTTTCTTGACTCGACTGATCATGATCACGGATGGGAAAATAATTGCTAATTAATTTTGTTCAGCTGTTTTGACAATGTGATGGCGCACGTGAATCACAAACCATTTGTCAGTCGCTGTTTGTTATCTGATCCCAAACTGAACTGATTAGGCTTATGTGTATTTCTCTTTGACTGGAACCTTAAGCAAATTGCGAGGACAGCACACATACTGAAGTTATCAAGGTTTTAGACATATTTAGACAGACTGAGTGTATTTACTGCTGCATTTATTAAACTGGCTCCTTGTCCAGCATGATCTTTGCAGGCAGAGAGCCAAGACAAGGTTAGAAAGTAGATTAAATAGGAATACACTGCAACCCCACTATAATGAACTCCTTGGGGGATGTCCAAGTAGTTTGTTATACCCAAAAGTTCGTAATAGTGACATGGACCCACTTGTCACACCAAATACTCACTCTTGCGTAAAACAAGACCAACTGTGTTTAATTTATAATTACGCTTAATTCACTTACATATTTACAAAGTAAAGGCAATAAAATCACATTTGCCATCGTTTGCTTGCTGCATCTTCTTCCTTTTCAGCCTGTCATGTTGATTGCAGTTATAGACAAAGTCTCAGAGCTCTTTTCTTTTGCTTTAAAAGTTGAATTTTTTTTTCAGTATACCATATTCTTTAGATAAATTTGTTGCTTTCTCACCACACTATAGACGGTCCAGGATATGAAGTTTGTCTTCAACAAAGAGTATCTTACATTTATAAGTAGCCATGACAACAGTGCTTACAGAGTAAAAACTCGAGGAAACCTGCTTTTAATTAATAAAATTAAGTCTTTTTAAAGGATTTTTTAAAGTCAATGATCGCCATTCTCGATAACCGTTAGTGATCGACACCTAAGCAAGGCGAGTTAAGCCTTTGTTTTATGGCATTAACACGTATTGTTCACTTGACTGTGGACTTGATTACTTATTATTATTGTTTGTTTTTGGGGAAGAGAAGCGCGTGACTCAGTGATTTTTCTTTTGAAGACTCAGACTCCTTGTCATTAATTCTTTAGACTTAAGGGGGGGCACAAACTTAGTTTGAAAGTTTGTACTAAAAGAGTGCGTTATAGCGGGGTTACAATGTATTTCCATGTCATTTTGTTGAAATATACAGTATTTTTTCATGAAGTAGAGGTATCAAAGTACGTTACTGACAGAAAAAAAATGGAATTTGTCATTTTTAGTTGTTTTCCAGAATTAAATTATAGCAACATCTGGTTTTTACAGGCAGTCACACATATATTGTTGGCAGAAAAATGACATTTATGTAAAACGTGCTTTTTTCCCCCTAATTTTTGGCTGTTTACAATAATTCAGATACATCTGATGGCTTTTCCCAGGCCACGTCTCTCTCTCTCTCTCATACAAGCACACACACATACACATTCTGGTTTTGAGTGATGTTATGCGATTAAAGCTGGGTTTTCTCCTCTCATCATAGTCATTCCAGTTAAACATGGTGACAGATCTCCAAGACCTGACAAGTGTTGGCACAATGATTATAATTGCATGTCATGCGAAAGTTTAAATGCGAAAAAACGTGTTTCCATTTCAATTTTGCAAAATATTGCTTTGTTAAATCACCCGAAAAAAAACACATCATGTGACTATATATACTTTTGCACAATATGAAAAGTTTTTAAAAAAAAATCAAAATTCACATTTTCATTACTTGTCTTTTAGTTTGCACTTTCATATTGCGCATTAAGCAGGTTAATGGAAACCAGCCTACTCTCTCTGTAGAATTTGTCATATTCTCCCCATTTGGGTTTCCTCCAGGTTCCCATCTGGATCAGTTCTGGATACATCACTACTGCAATAAAGTGGTTGCTGAAGATGAATTAATGATTAATATTTGTTATTACAATGTTAGGTAGTTTATCAGTAGAATAAAATCATCAGGTGCACTAATGTGCACCTTAGATATTTCTCGCTGCACTGTAATTATTATTACAGGAGAATGAATCTTGGTTTTTTAAACTGAGTAATGAATTCTGTGGAATAATGTGTCTGAAATCACTTTTCCCTTCCTGCTGGTAAGGAAATGGATTAGATCAAAAGCCTAATAGCTGCTAGTGTCACCATTTCCTTTTCAAAATCAATAATGATTTTGCTTGCTTTTCTATTTTAGTTCTCTAGGAACTAAAATAGAAAAGATGTAGGTCATAATTGTTTGTGACTCAATTATGGTTTAAAACACAATCATTATTCATAATACTTTGACTTGATACTCTCATTACCTTCCATTTAGAAGCATGCAGAAACATGCCACAGCTGTGTCCAAATTTCATGTACATCCTGATAATTTTTATCTCTAGACAATATGAGCTCAGTCATGCAGTCAGATGCAATATTCAGCATGACTGAAGAATTACACACTATACTACAAAACCATGTCAAGTAAAACATGCAGGTATGGCTACCACTTAATATTTGTTTTATACTTTGTTTGTGTCTTTCTGTAGGTGTGACCAGGTCCATGAAGGACAAGGTAACTAAACCCACAGCTATGGCGCAAGGCCGTGTTGCCCACATGATTGAGTGGCAGAGTTGGGGCAAACCATCTGCAGGGCCAATAGGGGGAGCAGGTCTTTCCAACCTGCACCGTGAAAGGGAAAGAAGACTTGAGAACGATGCCTACAGTGACCTAAGTGATGGGGAGAAGGAGGCACGAATGGCTGCTGGTAAAACTGATGAATTAAAAGATAATGTTTCAGAGCATTCTTCTTCAAATCATTTTTATGCATTATGTTCAAATCAAAGAAAGAAGAAAACCTTTTCCATATTTCCTGAAATACAGTACAGTATGCAGGGTTCTAACTAGGCCTTTTCAGTGTATCAGGCTGATATGCAATGTTTCCTTACCGCTACACCCACAATATTGCTGACACGCCTGTAAAAGTTGCCGCTACACTAATAAAAAGACTTGTCAATCTTGAAAATGTGGTCTTTTGTTTAATTTTATTTTGTTATACCCACACGGCGTTGGCGGCACGCCACCATGCGAATGTTCTACATTTGGACATACTCTACTCCCTGTCCACATAAGCGCCCAGTGCATAGCTGCCCGAGTAGTTCCGTGTGGAGATTGTCACTGATCGTGCTAACCATGATGAAGGTTTACCTCCTTCATTATGCTCTGTTTGCAGTGAAGTGCCATCCGTGTTTTTGTATCCGTATTATCCATATTATGTGTATCCTCCAGATACACATAATACGTGCTGGTCCCTGGCAATTTTTTTTATGCTGCAGCACAGTGCATTGAAACCATCGGAGTAATGGTCAGTAGGGGAAGGTATGATATGAGTTAGATCTGGATAGTCATGTATTGTAATTAAATGGCTGAAGCTGAAAATAAAGCTGACACTTGGTGAACATCAACTGTGTTTTATCCTTATTCCATAAATATGTCACTAATATAGTTGAATATTAATTGGAGTATAATAAGTCTTCAATCAGAAACAATCACAGCAACTTTTGGCAAAAAAATCTCATTAATATTACCAAAAAAGAGAATGACTTTTTAGGGAGGCCTGCAAGTGCCAGGAAATGCACTAGAATGCATCTCCAAGCATGTAGAACCTGTGAGCTTTCGGGGGCCTAAGGCCGTTATGACTGGTGCCACTATGCTGATATTTTGGTCGAGTTAGAACCCTGAATATGTGCTTTTATTGAATATTGTGATTTTTTTTTACCAATAGGACAAGAATATACAGCTTATATAGTGAAGTATTTCCAGTTATACTAAACATTGTTGGATAAATTCTCATTTACATTTAGTAATTTAGCAAATGTTGCATTCCAAAGTGATTTATAAAACGTGGTTAAAGGTGCAGTGATACAAAGTAACTAGAAAATCTGCAAGAATTAATAATATTTTTATTAATAATAAAATAAATGTTTGTTTATACAAGTTCCTAATTGGTAAAACCTAAGAGATGTGCACATAATCAGGAATTAATAGCAGATGGGAATTGAGACCCAACACATGACTATAGACTTATGCACCACTTGACCAGTGAATTGTACACTCAGTGTCGACTGTCTGACACTTACATGTAACCACAACATCAATTCAGTATATTGTGGCACATTCATGTTATGCTTGATAGAAAAAGGAGAATATTCTACCACTTCACGTACAGGTTTATTGACTTGTTGATTATTGTCCTGTTTCTGACAATGGTAATTTATTGAGGTGGGAATTTCAGTGGGGTAGCACAGTGGTGTAGTGGTTAGCACTGTTACCTTACAGCAAGAAGGTCCTGGGTTCAAGCCCAGCAAGGGCCTTTCTGTGTGGAGTTTGCATGTTCTCCTCGTGTCTGTGTGGGTTTCTTCCAGGTGCTCCAGTTTTCCCCACAGTCCAAAGACATGCAGATTAGGCTAATTGGTGGCTCTATATTGACCGTAGGTGTGAGTGTGAATGGTTGTTTGTCTCCAATGTGTTAGCCCTGCGATAACCTGGTGACTTGTCCAGGGTGTATCCCGCCTCTTGCCCATAGTCAGCTGGGATAGGCTCCAGCTTGCCTGCGACCCTGTAGAATAGGATAAGTGGTTACAGATAATGGATGGATGGAATTTCAGTGGAATGGGTGATTTGTTGATTTCTGTCATGAGTGTAATTTTCAGACTATTTTAATAGACCATAACAGTCCACTTTTGCTTCTTCTTCTTCTTTAACAGGAGTGATGCAGCAATTTGCAATTTCTGAGGCTACATTACTGGCCTGGAATTCTATGGATGGGGAGAGCTTCTGTGCTGACTCCAACCAGGGCAGTGTAGCACACCTCAGTGAAGTTAATCAGGAGAGCATTACCAGCAGAGGTAAGGACGATAAGCACATACTGTACATTAGATATCAATATGGTTGCAATCATAACATACATAACTAGCATTCAGGATGGTCAACTCAAGCTCAATCAACTCTCAGGTCATATTAAATGAAGAATAAATTATTTGACAGAAAAGGTACTTTTATTGCCATCAAATTCTGCTTCAGGTCCGAAGGTGATAAATGGCACCTGTTATAAAAGATGTTTTTATTCTGTTTTCTTGAAAATTCATTAGGAACAGAATAGGTAAGTTAATTTAACTCCCAATAGCTTCTTGGACACATCCAATCTTCCAATAAAAGTAGAAAATAATGCATGACACAGTGTTTGTAATAAATCCTGTTGTGATACAATAATCTTTCAGTTTCTTCTTCAGACTTTGTACAACCCCAAATCAGAAATTGTTGGGATGGTATGGAAAATGCAAATAAAAAAAAGCAAGGATTTCTAAATTTACATTGACTTGTATTTCATTGCAGACAGTATGAACCCAAGATATTTGATGTTTTATCTGGTCAACTTCATTTCATTTGTTACTATACATCCATTCTTGTGTTTCAGGCCTGCAACACATTCCAAAAAAAAGTTGGGGTGGGAAAATTTAGGGCTAGTAATGGGGTAAAACAATTAAATAATGATGTGATTTGAAACAGGTGATGTCAACAGGTGATCGTAATCATGATTTGGTATAAAATCAGCATCCAGGAAAGGCCTAATCTTTGAGGAGCAAAGATGGGCCAAGGATCTCCAGTTAGTCACCAAATGTGTGAGAAAATTATTGAAATGTTTAAAATCAATGTTCCTCAAAAAATAACATGAAAGGATTTGGAGATTTCACTCTCTATGATGCATAAAATCATTAAATGATTAAAGGAATCTGGAGGAATTTTGGTGCATATTGGGCAAGGGCAGAAGCCTAAGCTGAACACGTGTGATCTCCGATCCTTCAGATAGCACTGCATCAAGAACCGTCATTCATCTATAGCTGATATAACCACATGGGCTTGGGATTACTTTGGCAATCCTTTGTCAAGCATTACAACACAGAGTTGCATCCACAAACGTCAGTTAAAACTTTACTGTGAAAAAAGGAAGCCTTATGTTAACCATGTCTAGAAGCACTGTTTACTTCTCTGGTCTCGGAGGCTTCTGAGACAGACCATTGCACAGTGAAAACATGTATTGTGGTCAGATGAATCAGTATTCCAGGTCTTGTTTTTGTAAGAAATGGATGCTGTGTGCTCCGGATCAAGAACGAAAAGGACAATCCAGCAACAAGTCCAAAAGCCAGGGTCTGTCGTGGTATGGGGTTGTGTCAGTGCCCTTGGCAAAGGTAACTTATACTTCTGTGATGGCAGCATTAATGCAGAAGAGTACATTAAGCTTTTGGAGCAACATATGCTGTCTTCAAAGCAGTGACATATTTTCCAGGAATATTTCAACAAGACATATTTCAACAATATTTCAACAAGAAGAGGATGCCTGTCCCCTCTGTCCCCAACAGAGAATGTGTGGTGAATTTTGAGACAAAAAAAATGACGATGACCCCATACTGTTGCACACCTTAAGACCTGTTTTCAGGAAGAATGGGAAAAAATAACACCTGAAACACTTCATCTCTTGGTGTCTTCTGTCCCTAAACATCTTTGAAGTGTTGTGAGAAGAAATGGAAACATTATAAAGTGGTAAATGCTTTACCATCCCAACTTTTTTTTTGAAATATGTTGCAAGAATCAAGATTGCTTCTTGTTGATACAAAAAAATAAAATTCATGTGATAAAACCTCAAATAATGTGCTGTTGTATTGTTTTCAGTGCAATTCCGGTCAAAAATCATTTATAAATCATTGTTTTCAGTTGTGATTTCAATATACGGTACTATCCTAACTTTTTCTGATTTGGGGTTGTACACAATATGGAGCCATCCTCCTAGCAGCTACAGGGTAATCTGTCTTCCAAAATGGAGAATAGCCTCCTTTCATTGCTTCTGCCTCAGTGAGTCTATTTTGTACTACGTCACAAGCATTTTTGTAATGAAACACTATGGAACTCTGCTAAGGTCACACATAGTCAGTTGATCCATGATAACCATGGCTGGGGCTACTTTGGTCATTCCGGCAGATTTTGGAGGTGATCCATTACATAAATTTGGGCAGAGTAAATATGTAAATGCAGCCATGATAGTCGCGAAGGTAGCAACAGAAAATTCCGGTAAACCAATGGCAGCAGTGATGTATAGTGATGCATGGCCTTATGGCAGTGATGGCAGTGTGTATGGTTTTCATGGCTGTCATATATCATAGGCAGGGCAAAATGAAATAAGCCATGTCCCCGAGGTAAACTTTTCACTTTCTGTATAATGTTGTTCTGTGAACATTTTGAGCTCCATGGTTGCAACAGAATGCTACGGTAACCCCCGGTAGCTCACATGAGCCTCACGTATGCCTCAAGGATACTCACATATGCCTAAAGGATGCTCATGGATATAGTTGCACAGTTGCAATAGATGAATTCATCCGATGCTTGACACACGGCAATTTTCAACACAACAAAACTTCCCGGGGATGGAAGCCATGCCTTCCCAGTTGTCAAGGAAGCTCCCCGGCTCTCAGGAGGAAGCTGAAATGTGTGCTGGTTGACCTCTGGAAGGCTCAAAATCATCCACCGGAGTCTACCTTGAAGTAATTCCGATTCCAGCTATGTGAGACCTTAGCTTAAGCAGAAGTCGGATCTCATTCTGCTTCACCCTACTTTCTCCTTGACAAGTTGAGCTTTCCCTCAGTATTATTTGCTTAGAATAGTGCATATCTCCTAATGTCTAGGTGCCCAGTGAAGTTATGGTTCTTCGCTGCTTGCATAGTTGACTGGTATTTTCTCACTCTTCTCCACACCTTGGACACCAAGTGGTTAACTGAAGAATCCAGTGTCTGAATCCCCCAAAAGCTGAAGACAGCTGCCAGTTATGCCTCAGAATTAACCATGATAATTGATTATTGTCCAGCTTGAACATCCCCTGCCCTGACAGTTAATTTACATTGATTCAATAAACTGTGATACCACAGCCTGAACAGCTCACAAGACTCAAACCCCCATGCCTAGTGACAACTAATAAACATTGCAAGAAGCTCAGCAAGTAATCTTATTTATTAGTTATTTTGCGGGCAAATTAACAATATGGCCAATTGATAATTTAGGAGATGAGACCACACAACACAGAATTTACCTTATAGTCCAATGACTAGTCATCCTCACTGCTTCTCATAGGAAAAGTGAAGATATTATGTCTATAGCTGCATTAGAGTGATTCTTCCAAGCTGGTAATGACCTAGAAGTTGAACGGACATGTTCAACTCTAGCCTCAGCAACACCCAAAAATCCAGGCCATTGGAATTCATGCTACCTCAGCTACCTTCTAGCTTTATAGGAGGCTTTGGACAGACAAACACACTTTCAACAGTGCCTGAGCTAATATGATGGATCACAAGTCGTTTGGGTTTCCCTAGGTGAAGCGTTATGTCCAAGCGCATGCTGCTTAAGCACTGAATATGGATGATCTAGTGAAAGCTTAATATAATGCCTTGCATGTTGCATGCACTGGCAACATTTTAGCCAGTTTACTGTTAACACTGAAAGGATTGTTCCAGTATTCAGAAGTTGATCCCTCTTTGGGAACGCTGATCCTAGCAGTGATAGGAGGCCTGGATATAGGACCAGGTTAGTCCAATCCTCTCTGACAGACATGTGAAAATCAACCCTCTGTGCAAAGGTTGCACTTTGAGTCTGCCGCCAAAGAAGCCATGGACAGGGTTCAGAATCATGAAACCAACACAGCTGGACTAGTTATATTCCAACATCCCTGAACACCCCTGTCCATTCTCATAGGACAGGCACTCAACAAATGCCCCCACCACTGAAATGTACCATGGAACACATCCTTGAAGAGCAGGGACTAGCAGAACACTTCACAGCTATAAATATTGCCCATTGTGCAGCATCTACATCTGTTCAGTGGGTCCTGATGACAGTCACAACCCAGAACTGAAGTGGACATAATTTGGATAATGTCATGAATCTACAAAACTAGCCAATACTATTCAAATGTGGGGGAGAAATCAATGTAGTTGCCATCAGTTGTGACATTATTAGTTGAATGGAGTTGACCTGTGTGCAAATAAAATGCCAGATGAGATCAATACAAATGTAATTATTCCTGTAATGACCCCAGAGTTTGTTAGTGAACATACAAGAAAACAAATCACTTCCAGGACAAAGTTCCAGAAAGGTTTCAATCAGGGTTTGGTTATTTAAAAATTTCAAACTCTGAACATCCTACATAGTATTAGTTCATTAAAATTATTATTAAAAAATTGAAGGAGTATGACCAACTATGATTCTGCCTAGGGGAGACCATCCACCAAAAGTCAGTGACTGAATATGGAGGGCTTTTAATCAAAGAAGCACCCAAGAGGCCAAGGGTAACTCTGACGGGCCTGGAAATATTAAATTTAATCATATTAGTCTTTCAATTCAATTCAATTTTATGACCTCTGCCAACTTTGTTGGAGGAGGTTATGTTTTCGCCACTGTTTGCTTGTTACTTGTGAAAATCGGAGATTTTTGCAAGTACTGTATATTGATCTGTCAGTTTGTTTGTTGCTGCTCTAGCCTCATCATTTCTTGACCAATCTTCACCAAAATGCACAGGACAACTCACTAGGGTCACACAAAGGCACCACTAGTTTTTGGTGGGTCAAGGTAAAAGGTCAACGTCACCAAAGTCAAATCTTGAAAAAACACCTAATTGGTCATAACTTCCCTTTCTTTGTGATTTTCGCAAGTATTGTGCTCTGCATGACTTTTCATTTGTTTGTCAAGTCAAGTTCATTTGTATAGAGCTTTTAACAATAAACATTGTCGCAAAGCAGCTTTACAGAATTTGCACAACTTAAAATATAAGCTAATTTTATCCCTAATCTATCCCCAATGAGCATGCCTGTGGCAACAGTGGCAAAGAAAAACTCCCTCAGCCGACATGAGTAAGAAACCTCGAGAGGAACCAGACTCAAAAGGGAACCCATCCCCATCTGGGCAACAACAGACAACATGACTAACATTAACAGTCCTAACAAAGTCAGCTTCACTGATGCTATAAACCCCCCACCGACAGAAGCCCAAATGCAAAACTGTTCGACAACCGCAGTCCCAAAGTCAGCAAGTCAACTGCAGTCCCCAGCCACAAAAAGCACCACTGCAAGAGTCCAGAGCATCCTCCAGGTGCAACCCCCAACTGTCCGCATGGGGCCACCCTCCACAGGAGCGATACAATGAGACTCCAACCAGACACAGGGCACCAGGATGGATCAGGCAGGTCTGAGGAGCAGAAGAGGTCAGCTGCTCGAGCCCAGGACCAACATGTAACTCAGAGGGACAGATTTGGGGGGGGGGGAGAGAAGAGAGAGAAAAAACACAGGTTGTTAGGTATGCCCAGTGTCACCTGAATAAGCAGGAACCGTATACATATTGCACTGAATACAATCAGGGACTCCAGCAACTAACTAGGACAGCATAACTAAAAGGGAAGAGCCAGAAGGTAGCACAGGCATGAGGGACCCCAGGGACATACAGTAAAGCAGCCAGCCACTACACCATCAACAAACTTGAGTGAGCAAGCGAGTGGGGACTGACAGCATCCATACATTCCAGTTTACCAAAACACTACGTCTGAGGACCCTTTACGTCATAAACACCATTAACAAAAGGCTTGACAAAACAGGTATGTTTTCAGCCTAGACTTAAAAACACTGAGACTGTGTCTGATTCCCGAACACTACTTGAAAGGCTGTTCCATAACTGTGGGGCTTTGGAAGAAAAGGCTCTGCCCCCTGATGTAGCCTTCACTATATGAGGTACCAGCAGATAGCCTGCACCTTTTGATCTAAGTAGGTGTGGTGGGTCATAGAGGACCAGAAGTTTGCTCAGGTATTGTGGTGCGAGACCATTCCATGCTTTAAAAGTCAATAATAGTATTTTATAAACAATACCAAATTTGATTGGGAGCCAATGCAGTGTGGGTAAGACAGGGTGATGTGGTCATATCTTCTAGCTCTAGCTCTAGAGCATGGCGCTAAATGTCTGGGAGTTACAGAGGCATGGGTGTTCCACTTGGATCAAGTACTTGCCCCATCGGCATGCCTGTCCCTTGAGCCAGTGAATCATGCAGCCGGCCCAGACGGGCTCTGGAGGCTTGGGCTCCTCCAGATCAGCATAAAAAAGTGCATATTGCATGAAGAACCCCTTTGGGGAATATTCCATCCCAACATACTCAATCCAAGCCACTCCCAGAAAAATATAAATATGGGTAGAGGCACAGAAACCCAGGCATGGCGTTGAGTAGTGTGACAGTTCTCTTCTGCTATATCCATGTTATGGCAAAGTATTCTGTCAGTCAGGTGAGACATACTGGCACTGAGGTGAAGTGTACCCTCAGGAGAATGCAGGTAGATTGGAGGCAGGTATGTGCAGAAGAGAGTCTTTATTAAAAAGAAACAGGAAACAATACAATCCAAACAGTAGGCAGCAATCGTAACCGAGGAACAGGCAAAGGCTCGGGCGAGCTTCGCAAGTTGTTTTTTGGTGTGTCTCTGTGTCATAAGCAACTGAAAATGTTGCAAAAAAAATTTCAGTGAATGCATTGAAATTTGGTGATATTTTTGTCGGCAAACTAAGTGGCAAATACTCACAGATGGGTTTGGGAATACTTCCTGAAGCTTGGGGAAGCATAGCCACCAAACTGCCTCATTTTCATTGATGACCCATTACAAAGTATCATGAGCTGTAATGTGATCATACCCTAACATGGTTATGTATTACCACTTAGGTTTGAGGACCTGAACATTGTTCATTCGGCTGACGTATGAGCAATATAAATAAATGAATTTGTATTTAAACGATGCATCAGAATAGATTTGAAAACAGTTGAATGCATGTTCAAATGATCGTTAAGGAGTTCACTATGTAGAATGCAAGATGACATAGATCCATTATCAAACAGACTCAAAAATTCATACATGTTAGTAAAGACAAGCTAATAACCTGTGACATAAGGATTAAAAATGACACACAACAGTCTGAACTGTGGCTGTAATGATGCATTGATGTAATTGATTTTGTAAATGTCTTTTTGCATGGAATGTGTCGAAGTTCATCCCCACTTATGGCACCTTCCACTCAAAGTTCATGCATATTGTAGCTGTTCTGCTGTGTCTGTTCAGGTTTACACAACATGTACCATTTATTAGGTCTCTATTTAAAGAATTCTCACACTTTGGATGATCAAGTTCAGGCTTCAAACCTGAACCACTTCAAAGCCTTGCTGCTGGCCCAGCAAAAAGATCACCAGGCGTTCCAGCACCTGCTTGTGTCGGGGTCCTCAACCGCCACCACTGTGGACCCACCTTATGTCACATTAACAAAGATTGGGCTGCATGATGATCCAGAGACATTTCTCACACTCTTCGATCATGCAGCCGAAGCATGGGGGTGGCCGGTTGAGCAACGCCTGGCCTGCTTACTACTGCTGCTGTCTGGAGAGGCACAGCTCACCGTGCAACAGCTCCCTGCCAACAGTCAGCTGGATTATGCTGACTTGAAGCAAGCCATCTTGCAGCGTGTTGGCCACTCCCCAGAGCAACATCATCAGTGCTTCCACACATTGACATTGGAGGATGTCAGCCAGCTGTTTGTGTTCGGTCAATGGCTCCAGGATGCCTGCTGACAGTGGTTGAGGGCAGACAACTGTGATGCTGAGGGGATCATCAACATGGTGGCACTGCAGCAGTTCACTGCACAGCTACCAGAAGGGACAGCAGAGTGGGTCCAGTGCCACTGCCTGGCATCGTTGGATTGAGCCATCAAGTTGGTGGAGGACCATTTGGTGGTGGTTCCAGTGGCAGGCGGACATTCTACAATTTCACTTTCTCTCTCTCCTTCTCCTTCCTCCTGTCTCACCTCTCCCCATCCATGCCCCATTCCCCCACCATGGAGGTGGGGCAGTGGTGTCCCCCTCCCTTCTTTCCCAACTGTGTCTTCTCCCCCCAGGTAAGTGATCCCCATATCGCTGGTGCAGAGGTGAAGCCTGGGCCGGTATGCTGGGGCTGCGGGGAAGCCAGGCATCTCCAGGGCCAGTGCTCCGCGACAGAGTTGGGAGCTGTGGTCTTTATCTCCAATGTGCCAGAGACTGCCCTAGATCAGGCCAGAGTGTATTGCATACCGGTGAGTATTCAAGGGGATGCATATCACGTGTTGGTGGATTCAAGCTGTAATCAGACCACAATCCACCAAAGCCTGGTGCAAAGTGAGGCATTGGGGAGAGCACAAGTGGTGAAAGTTGTGTGTGCACATGGGGATGTTCATGAATATCCACTAGTATCTGTCCACATTCTATTTCAGGGGGAAAAGCATATTGTAGAGGCAGCGATTACCCTGTGCCTCACCCACTCACTGATTCTGGGGACTGATTGGCTGGGGTTTAAAGGTTTAATGGAGCATGTAGTAGTGGGTGGGTCCTGCAGTAACATGTCACGGGGGGATTCCGGTGTACCATTGACTGGGTAAGCTGTCTCAGAGCCTTCCACATCAGCACTGTGTCAGGGCGATAGCAGGAGTGGGGAGCAGCCTGCCTCTCCTCCCTCTCTCAGGGATTCCCTCGAGGATTTCCTGTTAGAGCAAATGTGAGACGAGACTCTGCATCATGCTTTTGACCAAGTGAGAGTAATCAATGGTCAACCTCTCCAGTCAAATGTGACACCCTCCTTTCCGTACTTTGCAATTATGAAAGATACACTGTACTGAGTGATGCAGGACACTCAAACCAGTGAATGGATAACTCAGTTATTAATCCCAAAGAGCCGTAGGGAACTCATATTCCATGCAGCTCACTTTAATCCGATGGCCAGACATTGAGGTTAGGATAAAATACTAGCCCGAATAATGGCCCAGTTCTGTTGGCCAGGGATTCATGGGGATGTTCGTCAGTGGTGTATAGTGTGCCGCGAATGCCAACTGGTAAATCCAGCAGCCACCCCAAAAGCACCTTTGTGCCCTTTCCCTCTAATCAAGGCCTCCTTTGAGATAATTGGCATGGATGTCGTTCAGCTATTAGATCAGTCAGTACAGGGATATCACTTTATTTTGGTCCTGGTGGACTATGCAATGTAATATCCAGAAGCAGTCCCGTTGCGTAACATTTCTGCACATAATGTGGCAGAGGCACTGTTTAAAATTATCTCCCAAGTTGGGATCCTCAAAGAAATCCTGACTGACCGAGGCACTACCTTTTTTGGTCACCCACACTTCACAAGTTATTGGGGATTAAATCCATCCACACCAGCATCTATCACCCATAAACAGATGGCTTGGTAGAACGGTTCAATCAAACATTTAAAAATTTAATTTGGAAGTTGGTAAGTGAAGATGCACATCTTCTTCTTCTTTTGTCTGCTCCTGATTAGGGGTCACCACAGTGGATCTTTCATCTCCATTGCTCTCTGTCTTCCACATCCTTCTCTACCACACCTGCCACTTTCATGTCCTCTCTCACCACATCCTTGTATCTCCTCTTTGGCCGTCCTCATTTTCGTTTGCCTGGCAGCTCCATCCTCAAAATTCTCCTTCCAACATGCTCTGCATCTCTTCTC
>JAODVO010000015.1:23002974-23013937 GCA_025400055.1 Notarius lentiginosus
CACACAGAAAGGCCCTCATCGGCCACGGGGCTCGAACCCGGACCTTCTTGCTGTGAGGCAACAGCACTAACCACTACACCACCGTGCCACCCTGGGACGCTTTTTATCTCGGCAAACAACTCCAACAGCAATAGAAACAGAACATTTTGCCAGGAATTCAACTTTGCACTCAGAACCTTTAATTTTATAATCTTATGCAACACAGATTTTATGGAGGTAAACATATAAGTTTGAGCGTTTGGGTTATCGGCTGTGATCGCTGATGAGTCAAGAATTGGGCCATGAGTCAAGAACCGAGCATGATTTGTACAATATTTTTTCTTTTTTACCTATGCATTCCCATTTTGTTCCTTTTTCTTCTGTCTTTTTCTGTCACTTTAGGTGGTTGACTATTCAACTTCATGATTGAAGTCAAACTGATTGTTTTGTGTTATCTGCTATATTACAGGTCAAATCTGGAGAGTTTTCAAACTCAGTAGGCTCATCAGACAGGAATGCATGCATATTTTTTGTAAACTTGTTGCTGTCTAATAGTTCCGTGAGTTTCAAAATGAGTTTCAAGCTCGAGGGCTGATCCGATCCTTGAATCAAGACCCCAGAAATTGCACTGAGTTATGGTGAATAATGGTCTAGCTCTCCTAGATTAGTGCAAATACACTCACGGCAACTTCAAAACACACAGAACTTGAGCCTGCAGAGCAAAAGCCCACTGCTGAACACCTGCAGTGCTGAATTCCTTCTTAATCTTACTTTCAGTGTACATTTGTATCCAGCTAGTAGTGTAACTGTTAACACAACACTGGACTTTTATTATTAATATTATTATTGTGTAACAAATATGGAGCTATCTGTACACTCTCCTGTATCCAAGTGTGTGAATGAATTTTGAGATTTAAGATGACGTCATTGATCATGACCAAGTGTGTTTCATTGGCTGCCCTTTCTAAGGTCTGCAAACATGCCATATACCATGGAGTTGGAATCATAATTGACATCAGGGTATTTCTGAAATGCATTTCACTGAAATATTACAAACCTACCATGCAGTTAGTGCAGAGGAGAACTGCAGCTTCTTTTCATCTCCATCTGGCATGTAAACATAAAGCCAGTAAATTCATGCCCATCATCTTATCTGTAGTCTATAATAATAATAATAATAATAATAATAATAATAATAATAATAATAATCCTAGGAATAAAATATAAAACAGGCTATAATTCTGTACCCATGCAGTCCGCCAGTCCTCATCATACAGTACATCCATATTAAACAGCAATCTGTCATCAGTCCGTGTGCACAAAAATCACCTAAATCATAGCGTTTCCGGTTAAAAAAAAAGGGGTTATAAATATTTATAAATCTGTTACCTGAGTGCTGAAAATCTTGTAGCCTACACAAAACGTGGGCGCTTCGTTTCATTAAATGATGATGATGATGATGAAGAAGAAATTGCATTAATGTGCTCAGATCATGTGCCCTCTCTTCCCTGGCACATATACTGGGGTGTGTTAATGGTTCCACTGGTGTCACTTAAAGACGCAGAGCACAGGCGGAGCTTTATACCATTACAGCATATGGAGGAAGCTACTACAGTCTAGAAGACCTTGCATAGCCCATACAGTACCAACATAATTAGCTTAAATTGCAGTACAAAATCTAGACTATGATGTAATAGGTAATGGCAGGAAGGAGACATGGAAAGCAGCGACTACAACACCAACAGGGAGCATTTTCTCTTCTACTGATGAATGAATCGGTTCCTGTCTGACTGAGTGATCAGGAATCGATTCACAAAGCAAAAAAATTTTGGTTCAAGTGTGGGGTGGTATGGTGTAGTACTGTCGCCTCAGAGCAAGAAGGTTCTGGGTTCAAGCCCGGTGGCCGGCGAGGGCCCATCTGAAGCAGTGAACACACGCACACACTCAGAGCAGTAGGCAGCCACACCAGAGTGCCCGGGGAGCAGTCAGGGGTTAAGTACCTTGCTCAAGGGCACCTCAGCCCAAGGCTGCCCCACGTCAACCTAACTGCATGTCTTTGGACCGTGGGGGAAACCGGAGCACCCGGAGGAAACCCACGCAGACACGGGGAGAACATGCAAATGATAAATGATATAATCATGCAAATGATAAATGATATAATAATGCTCCTAGAATAGGCTTTACATGTCTCCCATAAAACAGAAGGGTTGTCTGTAGACTGCAAATTGATCGAATAAAATATCTTAAACTCCGATGTAAAGCAGGAGACAAATTTGTCATCTTTAAGAAGGGATGACTGAAATCTCTAATGCCATGACAATGCCTGAGCCTGAGAAAGTGAACAAACCATAACCAAAGGGGAGTGGTCAGATAATAATATATTGCCAATGTTGCAGGAGGTAATCAGAAACATTTTTGATGAGGGGAGAAAGAAATAATCGATTCTAGTATGAATTTTGTGGGGGCAGAGAAGAAAGTAAATTCTGAATTTGTGGGGTGAAGCTCTCTCCACACATCTGAATAGCCAAAATCATGACATATAGATGTAAGCATCTGAGCCTGTTTGGATGGAAGGGAAGTATCGGGTGGAAGTTTATCTACAGAGGGATTAAGATGGCAATTAAAATCCCCACCCATAAATGAGTGGTCTGAGGCCAATGTTGCAAACTCAGCAAATGTCTTAGAGAGAAAATCAGGGGAATAGCCTGGAGAACAATAGAGATTCATAAGTGTCACCTCCATATCTGAAAGGACCCCTTTAACAATTACATAGCAGCCCTGATTATCTTTGACACAATGAAGTGCCCTAAGTGCCAAATTTTTATTGACCAGAATGGCCACACCTCTACTAAAGGAAGAATAAGATGTTGCAAAAACTTGTCCAATCCAACTTTTTTGTAATTTCTTAATATTATCTCCCTTTATATGAGTCTCCTGAAGAAAAGCTATAGAGACCTCTTTTGTCTTCAAAAATGATAATACAGCCATCCTCTTTGCTGGCTTATGGAGACCCCAAACATTCCAGGAGCAAAATTTAACTGTATTTAAATTAGACAAAGTCAAAGTTAAGATTTGAATGAATTTACAAGCTGATAAGGAGATTTATATATTAGGAATTGCAACCAAATTGTCAGCCTAGACCCAGGGGCCAAATTGAGTTTTTCCATTTTAAGTATCAAGTAATCTTTCATGAGAAACCCACATCAGTAAGAGGCTGAAGAAATAACACAGACAAAAAGAAAACCCACCAATAAACCTATAATTTTTGTACCTTATACATATGTGTCCTGAGCAAAACACAGAACCACAACAAAACAGACCTATCAGTGTCTGGAGTGCCCTTCTAGTTTTTTTTATTTTTTAACCATTCTCCATAAACTCTACAGACTGTTGTGAGAAAAAAAAATTCCCAAGAGGTCAGCAATTTCTGAAATACTCAAGCCAGCAACCATGCCACAATCAAAGTTACTGAGCTCACTTTTTCTCCATTTTGATATGAACATTAACTGAAGCTTTTTTGATGATTTTATGTATTTTGCTTCTGCTGCACGACTTGCTGATTGGATAACTGATTGAAAGAACAGGGGTACAGATGTTCCTATTAAAGTGGCCAGTGAGCAGATATTATGGATTTGAAAAAAGAAACCTGTGTAATAGTACATTCCCTAAAATATCCACAGATCTGACTGAGAATAAGAATTCTTCCCTCCTCTACTAGGATATGCATTTTTTTGCCTTAAAACTAATACATTTGAATGCAATTGTGATGTGTGCCTTTATCATTTGATACAATTGAAGATTTTTTTAGAGATTTGTATGCTTAATGAATAGCTTTGTTCAAAAGAAAATGCAAAATAATTACATAAATGTCATTATGTCTTCAGGCATTTAACACATCGTTATTAAAAGACACTTGCACACTACAGAAGGCAAAATTCAAAGTGAGAAAGAGGGAAACAGCTTGTTGCCTTTGGGGGAATTATGAGGGAGACTATGCAATGGGAAAGAGATATTTTTCCACAGATTCTAAAATTCAGTCAGCCCATCAGGCCAAGGCCACAACCAGTCAGAAAGGGCATCAAGAACAGTTAAGAGGGTTTTCTTTGATCTTCATTATTTTAGACCTGGTATAATTCTCTGGCTGAGGGAAAGAATGTTTCCAGACCAATGATCTGTGTTAAAACCAGAGATCTAAAGCGGACATTTATGAGCTCAGGTCACAGATAAGGACCTATAGCATATACAGTATATATAACCTATAGCATAGAACAGACAGGATGGTATGTGTTGTAAAAGATGGTACAGAGAGTGTGTGTGTGTGTGTGTGTGTGTGTGTTCGAGGCTTCAAAGGCCCATGATAACATCCTTATCTTTTTTTATGACTTTGGGGTGAAGAACGTAAGTACAGTGTAAATGTTTTTTGAGAGAGAAGCCTGGAAGTAGGGATAGTGTAAGCAGTGAACTAGTGCTCAGAGGGACAACACATGGGTATGAACCTGAAGCTTCAATAAAACCTTCTTCTCTCCTCCAAGTTTGTGCCTGACCCATCTTTATTAAAACAGAAAATGTACTTCACAATCCAACAGACACCAAGACAGCTCTGTGAAGTTGGCAGAACTTGATCAGAAATGATCAGGAAGCAAATACAACAAAGGATAAGCAAAGTGTATTGACACTGTAATTGTAGTGACATTTAGAAAGAGCCATTTTACGCTTAAAGTAAAATATCTCATCATTTTACAGACTATTTGCAGGTGGTAATAGTGATTGTTTTCTTTTGACAGCATGTTGAATTCGACTAATGCTACAAGCCAGTGTCAGTCAGACGACAGGCTATGCAGTAAGTAGCACAGTTTCTTGTATCACTATCATTTAGTTGGGTCACAAAAAAGTAATGGGTGCACATAATTTGCTAGGTCGAGTTCTTGAATTAGAGTGTCACAGTGGTGCACTGGGCAGCATTGCTCCCTCACACTTTCAGGGTTCTAGGTTCTATCCTGAGCTTAGGTTACTGTTTGTGTGGAGTTTCACATGCTCTCTTAGTGGTCACATCAGTTTTCTCTGGGTTCTTCCCATTGTCCAAAACATGTAGATTGTCGTCGTCATCCTAATCACTGCCAATCCCAATCTGGGCTTGAAGTGAACCATGTTTGAATGATGTGGCGCCACTTCTCTTGATTTCTAGCAGTGCTCCAGAGCACACTTACACTTTTGAGCTTGGATTGGAAGTTGTGCAAGTAAAGTTTTCTTTGACTACCTTGGGTTTCTTTCCATCAATTCTTCCTCCAAGGCACAATTCTAGTCATCCTTTCCTTATGCAATGTCCAATAAACTGGAGTTGGCATTGTTCAACTGTTGTCAAGCATTGTCTTTTTTGGCCTATGCATCAGAGGACTTGTTAATTTGTAATTCTATCCTTGTATGAGATCTTGAGCATACAGCAATAAAACCATATCTCCACAACTGCAATATTCCACCGCGTTTCTGCTGTGAAGGCCCATGACTCCGTATAACCGTATAATCCGTATAACAAAACGGACCATACAAAGGTTTTGAGAAGGCGTATTTTTAGCATAGTTGATAGTTTATCTGTGAACAAGTTCTTCATTTTGTTGAAAGCGTCCTTAGCTAATGCAATTCTCCTGTGTATTTCAATTGTATGCAGATTGTATATGTTACGATTGTATATGTTAAATTACCCCATATGTGATCTCTGTTATGAAAAGAGATTAATTGCTAGATTTAATCAAAGTATACTATTTTTAATTGGGGTGTGTTTACCTAGCATTTTCCTCACATTGTGAGCAACAGTGAATAAAGTGAAAAACGTACAACAAGGATATTAAGGATGCATGGACTTTGCTGGCATCATGACAATAATTTAGATCAAATCAATTTATGATTTGGTCACAATGGGAGATAACACAACTATGGTTGGATGTACACAAAATGGGAAGTGGGCATGTTGAGAAGAGTACAAATTAACCAAAACCTGGACAATATTTTAATACTGTAATAATTAATGGAATAATGTAAATAAAATCAGTTTCAAAAAGTATATGTATAAAATAAATTGTGCACAAGCATAATGATTTCATGAACTCAGTTTAACATCTTATGACCACGTTATATTCAATTGAGTACATCATGCACACAAAATAAAAAGTATCTTTTCATGGCCTGTCCATGGATTCATACAGTTGCCCTATGAAAAAAAAATCAGCAAGAAATAATTTCAATTAAAATGGAGAAATAAAGCTATAGGATGTCAGGTTTTGAAAAACATCATGTCAGACAACCTCCATATGCAGATGTACAGAAACATCTTGTGCACTTTGTCAGAGGTATTGACCACCAACTGGACAAGTAAAACCTACTGTTTGCCCATCTGCAAATGTGGGTTAGGTCAGGTGATGGATATAACTCTATATACCTATCTAAGATACAGTATAGAAACCAACTGGTTGGTTGCTTTCATGTCAGACCAAATGTATTAGTACACCAAGTGGTTTTATCCACTTTGAAATTTGTGATTATGGCAGGCACTACAGATCTCCTGCCTGCCAAAGCTGGTGATAGCCATGGCCTCACGGTTAAGGAAGCAGGTTTGGGACCAAAAGGTCACCAGTTTTCCCTGGACCAGCAGGAATAGCTGCAGTGCCCTTGAGCAAGGCATCTAACCCCCACCTGCTGGTTGTACGATGCTCTGGATAAGAGTGTCTGTTAAATGCCTGTAATGTAATGTAATGATAGTCTTCTCTCATTACATGCCATCTATTGTCACTCTGACCCATACTAGATTTGTTTATCGGCCTTCCTTTGCTAGCATTAGGAGTTATTGTTGAACTTATTAGCTATTAAATTTCAAGATACAATTTGCCTTATTTTCTATGAACTTGCAACACGTTTGTTTCCCTTCTCAGCTCACCACTCGCCTCTCTTTCTGCCTGCTGAGTCAGCATTGTTCCCTCCAAGTATTTCACATCCCCCCCAGCCAACTAACAGGAATGTGGCTTTCTGCCACTGGCAAGTCCACTAAGTTAGCTGGATTTATGCTAATATGCAGCTCTGGGGCCGGCATTGTTCTTCCTTCAACACAACAGACTTCTCATTCTGTGCAATTTGGATTTAATTTTTCTCATTTATTTTTTTTCTCATGATACACAAAGTGGCTGACTGCAAGACTCAAGCAGCTGGCATCTGAATACTTGGGTAGCCGGGAAATTATGTGCTTAGAGGTTCTGCACTGATGGGATGGTAGGATTTTGTGAAACCACCTACACCAAATGTGCTTTTTGCACAATGCTATTTGTGGCAAGATTCACTATGCCCAATGCAGTGATTTTATTGAAAGCTTGAATGGGGATTTTGGGCAGACATGTCACCTGTGCCCAAACTCTGTGGTGTGTTTGCTCTGCCATACATGTGCAAATCAACCCTGTATAATCTGCCTTATGTGCTGGGATCATGGGTTGTTGTTGTTGTTGTTGTTGTTGTTGTTGTTGTTTTGCCCACCACCAAAGATGCACTGCATAGCAGAGTGGAGGTTGCAGAATCACCAAACCAGCATAACCAAATGAACCATGTGTACAACAATCCAGTTCTATAATTCAGCACCCACAAGGGTCATGCCTTCATTATGCCCTTTTAATGTTTACCTTCCAGGGGCATGCATTCAAAGGCATTCTCTTTGTCTCCAGTGCCATGAGTGTTTTCAAGATGTATGAAAGTGCCCTAGCCTTATGATGAGCACAATACATGTATTCGTATAGGATGCTAGGTTGACGGAGGATGCTAACCAACCATAATAATGTTTGGAATTATTATGCCTGCCAATAAGATAGGCTGCCATGTGTGGTACTGGCTTTAGGCCTGGCATTAGGACTAATGATGGCTGGTGCAGTAATGATTCCCTGCTTGGGGTATGGTGCCCCATCAGAGAGAGATCCCCTTTATAGGCCTCCCTTACAGGCTGGAGAGCAATGTTCTGCCACATGGGCACATCATAACATGGTGGCAGTTACATCAACCACCAGGGTGGCATGAGGTCAAGCAGTTTTCATGGTGCTTCAAGGAATCTCCTCAGATAGGCCCTTCTACTGAGGGCAACTCATCTGCTGGGGCTGTACACTGGTGCAAGCAACATTTTTTTATGATGGTAAGCCATAGTAAGGAAAAGTTTGACGAGGTGCATTTGGACCTCCTCTCAAAGACAAGTCAACACATGTTATTCTCCTTGCAGTTTCCTTTAGCAGAGCCAGACAAGCCACTATACTCCAGAGATTTCTAGAGAGCAGCAAGTCCCCAGCTGTCTGAGCCATCTGAGTGATGGAATGCCTAGGAATACCTCTGAAGATCATATCACCCAAATGTATAAATCAGTACATTGACTTTGATATGAAATCTGATGTCATTCTATAAGGAGCATGTCTTCCTTGTTGTCATTATTTAGAGGCGCACCACTCCATGACCTTATTGGAAGGTCTTGGCATGCATGTGAGAAAATAAAATGATTAAATGTTTTTGAATTTATGACTATTTGGCATATGTTACATTATATTAACAGCAGAGTGAGATACAACATACCCAGAGCAATTGGGGAGGGGCTAGGTGCCTTACTTAAGGGCACTTCAGCCATTCTTGCTGGTCTAAGGACTTAAACTGATTATCTTTTGGTCCCAAAGCTGCAGCTCTAACCATTAGGCCATGGCCTCCCATAATATGTAATTTAAATATGCAAAGTATATAATTTGTAATTGCTAATTAAGAAAAATAAGACTTTTCCATAAGTTACAAAAATTAGAGCCTAAGAAGGATTTATACAGGTAAAACATACTCAAAAACAGTTCTTTTAAAATCAGTTTACAAGACATGAATAATTAATTGATATTAAAATATCACTTTTAATTATGCTTCAATACAATGACTAACGACACTGAATCTCAAATAACTTTTGATGTCTTCTAGCTTAAATGTTTGTCTTCTGAGATTATCTCTCTCTCTCTTTCTTGCTCTTTCAGGAGTAAAAGTACACCAACTGGAACTCATAGTGATTCCAGTGCTGCTGCTGGCAGCATCCGTCTTTACGGTCCTAAGTCTGTGTTTACTGAAGCTGTGCGATAAGACAGAGATCATACAACATCATCCCCAAAGACAGCACCACAATAGGAGGAGGCAGCACCTGCATGGCATTGATGGTATCGATCTCTGTTTGACTGTATGGTTTTGTGCATGGACATTTGGGTTTATACACCGATCAGCCATAACATTAAAACCACTGACAAATGAAGTGAATAACACTGAATATCTCATTACAATGGCACCTGTCAAGGGGTGGGATATATTAGGCAGCAAGAGAACATTCAGTTTTTGAAGTTGATGCGTTGGAAGCAGGAAAAATGGGCAAGCATAAGGATCCAAGTGACTTTGACAAGGGCCAAATTGTGATGGCTAGATGACTGGGTCTGAGCATCTCCAAAATGGTACATCTTGTGGGATGTTCCCGGTATGCAGTTGTTAGTACCTACCAAAAGTGGTCCAAGGAAGGACAACCGGTGAACCGGTGACAGGGTCATGGGCGTCGAAGGCTCATTGATTCTCATGGGGCACAAAGGCTAGCCCATATGGTCCAATCCCACAGGAGAACTACTAAACTACTGAAGAACTGAGAACTACTGTAGCACAAACTACTGAAAATGTTAATCCTGACACCTTTCTGTTATAGCCAGCATTAACTTTTTCAGCAGTTTGTGCTACAGTAGCTCTTGAGACTGTGTTTAAAAAAAAAACCTCAAGGAGATCAACAGTTCCTGGAATAATGAAATCTTTCTGGCACCAACAACCAACCAACAATGTCAAAGTGAATGAGAGCACATTTTGCTTTCCCCCATTGTGATATTTAATGTGAACATTATCTGAAGCTCATTAGTTGTATCTGCATAAGTTTAAGCACTGCATGATATCTGTATTACTGTATTACAATTATCTGTATGTCTCTGTCTTTCACTTGGTCTTTTATAGCACCTCCAGAGCTGAACCCCTTGGAATATGAAGCTGTTCCTATGAGAGTCAAAACTCAGAACCGCAAGCCCAAAACACAGCCTGCAGAACTGCAGTTGTCCACCGAGAGGCAGCATTGTATTGAGCAAATCACCCCACTGCCCCTGTCTTTCACAGTCCAGCCAAACAACACAGTCACGCTCTTCCAGGCCACTATGAACCAGAAGCCAGTTGTCCTACGAGTGCTGAACGGTATAAACATGACAGAAATAGAGGATAATGTCTGAAAGTTAAAGGGATCCTCCAGTGGATTTACTCTTAAACTTATGTTAAGTAAACGTATTTATTGATTTCAACAGTCGAACATTCATTTTGGGAGAGCAAATAGTGTTCTAGAAAAATTTATTTTTATTAAAATATCAGATGGGCCTCCTGCAGAAGTGGCGTATGCGATGATGTGGCTTAGTGAAAGCTTGGAGCAACTTGGCTCTTTATATCATCTGCTTACATTGTGGTTTTGTTAGTTTTACAAGTATTTTTACCAAATTTATAGGTTTTTAAATAAGTACAGTATGCCTCGTTGTGCAGCATGCATATAAATATCAAAAATGATGCCAAAAAGGACGAGAAGATATCTTTTCACCGTTTACCTGGCCAGAATCATCCGACTATCCGCAAGAAATGGATTCATGCCATCAGAAGACCTCAAAGCAATCTGTCTGCAGTGCCCTACTTATGCTCTGAAGATTATGAATCATCCTGTTTCGATGAATCGATGGAATTAAAAGCAAGATAAATGGGGGCTTCAAGAATAAAAAGAAAGAAAAGATGATGCTGTGCCAACAATATTTCCCCATCGTTCAGCTCCAAAAGTCCACCGATGATGATGATGATGATGATGAGATGAAATAAACTTTATTGTCCTTTGCAGGAAATTTGTCTTGGGCAGAGTGCATAGTCTGCATCAGCGTTTAAAAAAACATAC
>JAODVO010000015.1:23605932-23616628 GCA_025400055.1 Notarius lentiginosus
CAATAAAGTTTAATCTAATCTAATCTAATCTAATCTAATCTAATCTAATCTAATCTAATCTAATCTAATCTAATCTAGTTTTACAAAATGCTGCCATGCTGCCTCCAGCCACTAACATGCCCACGCCCATGGAGGTATCTCAGGCTCATCTGAAATGTTCAGAGAGAGAAGAAAATGCGAGGGCTTGTGTTTCTACAGTGGTGATCCTAATCATCTTATTTCTAAATGCCCTATTCGTCCACCTCATGGCAATTCTACATGTCCTGCTGAAGCACTGACCAGCCCGGTGAGTCCCCTGTTACCTCATAAGACTCAATCTTTTAAAATACCAGTCATATTGAAGCTGCCAGCATTGACACATGTGGTGTCTGCAGTTATTGACTCGGGGCAGAGGGGAATTTCATCAACATCTCAATCATCCAGAAATTCAGCCTTTCCATGAACACCTTGCAGAGACCACTCAGCCTCAAGACCATTGACGGAGGTCCCATAGGGGACGAACGCGTCACCACTCGCACTACCCTTCTTCAAATTCAGGTGGGAGTTCTTCACTCACAATTTATTTCGCTGTATGTTACACCGACAGCACACCACGACATCATCTTAGGCTATCCCTAGCTTCAATTACGTGATCCACTGATATCCTGGCAGCATAAAGACATTCTTCAATGGTCATTAACCTGTTTTCAAAACTGTCTGCTTCGTCCCCAACTAACCCTCTCATCTATGTCAATGAAGAGTCCACAGCCCGACTCACTCGACAACGTTCCTGAATGTTATATGGACCTAAAGGAGGTATTCAGCAAGGGTAAGGCATGTGGCCTACCTCCTCACTGCCCATATGACTGTGCAATCGATCTCCCAGATACCACTCCTCCACACAACCATATTTATCCACTTTCCCAGACTGAGCAAGCAGCCATGGAAGAATATGTACAGGAAGCCTTGAACCAGGGGTACATTCAACCATCCCCCTCACCTGCATCTGATGGCTTCTTTGTGGAGAAGAAGGGAGGAGGTCTTCATCTGTGCATTGATTATAGGGGTCTCAACCAAATCACAGTGAAATACTCCTACCCTCTTGTACCTTTGGCCCTTGAACAACTACGTTCCACTAGAACCTTCTCCAAACTGGACTTACATACTGTGTATAACCTGATCAGAATCAGAGAGGGGGACGAATGGAAGACGGCCTTCAGTACCATTACTGGCCATTTTGTATACCAGGTCATGCCTTATGGCCTTTCTTCAGAACCAAGTGTATTTCAGTGCCTGATCAATGACATTCTCAGAGACATGTTGGGAAAGTACATCATTGCCTACATTGACGACATCTTAATTTACTCCCCTGACAACAAAAGCCATCAAAAACACGTCAGATCTGTACTCTCCTGTCTACTCAAAAATCACCTGTATGTAAAAGCCGAGAAGTGTGAATTTCAAGTACACCAGATCTCATTTCTGGGATATATTATCAGCGCTGAGAGAGTCAGCATGGACAAAGCTAAAGGTTTGGCCATCACATTTTGGCCTGCTCTCGCTTCGTTTAAGGAATTACAACATTTTCTTGGCTTGGCCAGTTTTTACTGGTGCTTCATTAGGGGCTTTAGCACCATTGCCGCACCTCTGACCTCTCTCCTAAAGAATGGGCCTTGACGCCTCCAGTGGAATCCAGCAGCTGAGGAGGCCTTCAGAAAACTTAAGGTCACTTTTACCACAGCTCCCATACTTTAGCATCCTGATCCCACTAAACCTTTTGTAGCAGAAGTAGATGCATCAGAGACTGGAGTAGGGGGAGTGCTCTCTCAACAATTTGTGGATAAGCCGAATTCCCAGTGGCTTTCTTCTCTAAGAAGCTCACACCCGCAGAGAGGAACTATGAGATCAGCAATAGAGAACTACTAGCCATTAAGTTAGCCCTTGAAGAATAGAGACATTGGCTGGAGGGAGCCATGTACCCCTTTGTAATCCTAACTGATCACAAGAACCTTGAATATCTCAAGAAGGCAAAGCATCTCAACCCACATCAAGCCAGATGGGCTCTGTTTTATACTCATTTTAAAGTCATGCTATCATATCATCCAGGCACCAAGAACACCAAGGCTGATGCACTTTCCAGAATTCACAGCTCCTCACCACACAACTCTGAACCACACCCTATCCTATCACCTGATTGTTTTGTTCAGGCCATTACCTGGGACTTAGACGAAGAAATCAAAAGATCTCAACCGCAGACACTTCCAGAGAATTGCCCCCCTCCTGGCCTCTTGTATGTCCTGCACAACCTCAGAGGCAGACTCATCACTTGGGCTCATACGTCCCCCACCACAGGCCATCCCAGTAGCCAGCGTACACACAAGCTACTTTGGAATAAATATTGGTGGGAGGATATGGTAACTGAAATCAACTACTTTGTCTCCTCATGCTTAGCATGTGCACAAGCCAAGGTGCCATGAGCCCCACCCGCCGGAAAATGATGCCCCCTCCCTGTACCTCTATGACCCTGATCACACCTGGCTGTCGACTTCATCACTGATCTTCCACCTTCCCAAAGCAACCAGTTATCATGGTCATCATTGACAGGTTTTCCAAGGCTTTCAGACTCATCCCATTATCAGGTCTACCCATGGCATTCCAAACTGCTGAACTTATCTTCCACCACATTTTTAGATATTTTGGCATTCTGGAGGACATTGTCAGCAATTGGGGCCCCCAGTTAACCTCCAGACTCTGGTCAGGCTTCATGGAAAGATTGGGAATTTCAGTAAGTCTTACTTCTGGCTAGCACCCACAATTCAACAGCCAAGCCAAACAGGCCAGCCAGGAAATAGGGTGCTTCCTGCGAATCTTCTGCATACGGAACCAGGGGGATTGGGCACAATTCCTTCCATGGACCAAGTATGCACAGAACTCACTTAAACACTTTGCCACTCAAAGAACCCCATTCCAGTGCATACTCAGCTACCAACCTCCCCTGTTCCCATGGGATGATGCACCCATCCAGGTACAAGCAGTTGACACCTGGTTCAAGTGGAGCCAACAGGTGTGGGAGGAGGTACACCAGAGAATAGAAACAGTCAATGCTAAATACAAGCAATACGCAGACAAACACAGGAGCAAGAACCCGGAATATGCTCCAGGAGATCGGGTATGGGTCTCCACAAGGGATCTGAAAGAACCCAACAGATGTAAGAAGCTACAGGCTCGCTATATTGGTATGTACAAGGTTCTTTGTTGCATCAACAAAGTCTTGTATAAACTAGAGCTCCCACCTCACAGCTGAGTTGCACCCACTTTTCACATCTCCTGTTTGAAACCAGCAATCCAAGGCCCACTATCAGTTAACACTCCCACCCAAGAGACCCCCCGTCCTCAAATTTTGAGGGGGAACCCATATACCAGGTAAACAAGATCTTGAACTACTGACATAGACAAGGACAACTAGAGTACCTGGTACACTGGGAGGGCTACCTCAACCACATCTCTTAGTCTCATCTAAGTTATCCAGTTTGGCTCTGTCTACAGTTTGCTTCTCCTGCTGTCCCCGGCGCCTGCATCCGTAAGTGCCTGCACCCTGACAGCAGGATGATGGAGGACCCTGATAGGAAATGAATAAATCACAAATTTGACACAGAGTATTGATTTAAATTTTTTTGTGTGTGTCTGCTAAAAAATCAATTATGTTCTATGTTTGGAACGGTGTCCATATTAACGTAAACTCTGAAGCCTTCTTAAAATTGACTTTATTAGTGTGATAATTCACGTTAAACTGAAACATTAACATTAATATTAGAAAAATCTTCCACGATATTTTCTGTTTACTCAGGGTGTCATGAATTAGCTGACGTTGTTAGTTTGATTATTAAATCAACAAAATTTACTGGATGTCTTTCTGTGGATTGATGATTTTAGATGGTCTTCCAGAGTCTATAGAACTGCATCCATAGCAATGGTCTGTTATTTCTCAATAAAATGCTGTTATTGACCAGTCAGAATCAAGTATTCAATAAAACCGTGTAATAAACTTTAATAAGTGATTTTAAAATTAAAGATGAATTAATGCATAAATGTATTTATTTTTGCACACTTTTGTCTTCCATACATTTGTGGTGGACCCTTGTTAGTCAATAAAAAATGCTCTTTTTATTGGATTTTACTTTCACAAGCATGAAAAGTTTCGTAAATTTATCTGAGACAGCTTGTTTGCATATGACGTCACATCAATGCATTACTGTGGCGTAAACTGTAGATGGGGTAAGGAAGTGATTTTCTACATAGGAAGCTCTTACACAAGCTCTCAAAATGCTGAAGGTTTGTGTCGTTTCTGGTTGCTCAAACTGATAAAACCTAGAAACCAGGAGGAGCTTGTTGTGATTTTCTATTTATATATTTCTCTCATAATATTATCTAAACTTGCACAGTATGGGTTTTCCTCCATTTCATCCTTTCTGCTTTTCATTTCCTGTCCCCATCTGGATTTCGCACATCATCAGAATCACATGATTGCCTCCTGTTTTGTCTGCTCTGAGCTCCAGTGCAGCAATCCCTCCCTGGCACTTGTAAATTGGTTGAGCATATATCTGCTGTGATTGGTTGGAGTAAAGTGGGCATTAGCAAAATGTTGTCTCACGATCTGATTGGCTAGGGCAGACCCAGTGGGAAAAAACAAAAAACATATTTGTGTAATGAATTGCATGAGTCAAGAAATTTTCTAGAAATCCAGAAGTGAATTACACAAATTAGCAACATGATGAGTATGTGTGTGTACATATTTGTGAGTCACAACAATATTTGTGCATCTTATTATATTTATTTGTGGATTTCATTTTATTTTTGTGAAGCACTTACTGTTTATTTGTGGATCTTGTTATATTTTTGTGGAACTTGTGCTATTTATTTGTAATGCAGCAAATATAGCCCCATGATTTCTGGTAAATAGCACTTGAATGGCATTATAATCTGTTGTAAGGTGTTTTTATTGGGACATCAAAAGGAGAAGCAACTGATTTGGAGTAAGCAGAACATTTTCTCCAAACACTCATGAGTATGCTCCAAATGTCGCAAAACAGAAAAGTGTAAAAACGTCAACATTACCACTCCATCCAGCTACTCTGTAGAGACAAACTGATTAACTGAATTTTTCAGTTGGAAAGGATCAGAGCATATGGTTAGAACAGTAGCTCCAATTTCCTTGTACAACAGCAAGCAGCTTCTATAACACCCTCTGTTTAGGCTTATTTAACCACATATTTGTAATGAATTTTTAAATAATTGTAGTTATGAATAATTGATACTGCTAGAGAAATAGACATGGAAACCAGATAGAATTATGTCAGAGTTAGCTGAATACTTGTTCTGATATGATATATTGTTTGCAAATACCATGTTATCATAATATTGTAGTCATAGTGTTTGTTATAGCAACCAGATTTTTTCCTGGTTGGAATAATTGTGAGACTCATATGCTGTATGTATAGGTCCCTGACAGTGGTTCAAAATCAGGAGGCCCCCCCCATCACCTTAAATCTGCCCCTGCTTATGCCATAGAGTAAAAGACTTGGCTTCATCAAAAGGAGTACTTGTTTTGTCATGGATGTAGGGATATGTGTTTTGTGAGTAGAGGGTTCATTAACATGTGAAAGCATGAAAAAAATATTACCAATATGAACTATAATAAAGTAATTTAAGAATTTCTCATTGGAAAATGGCCTGGAGGACAGAAGAGGCACTGACTCATCAGTAGATATTTGTAGTGCCCAGATGTCATGATGAACACCATCTTTGATTTGTTGTCTCCTCAGATTCTAATAATCTATACAAGCAGGTCCAATTTAATAAAGAACAAGACCGCATGCACTTACTCTAGGGCTCAGGGAACTAGGGGCAAGGCATATTTGACAGTCAATATATGGCCTTCTCAATGAATTAGAAACCTGTGGAGACTTGGGATATTAACGGACAGACATATCTTACAGGTAGACTGCCTTTCAGATTTTTCGAGTTTAGGTCATAAAAATAATTTTCCCTGACACCCAATTATTTTTTTAATGGACCGAAAGCTGATGAATTTGAATCACAGACTTCCAATTTTATTAGTTTTTTTTAATAGAACAATTAATGAATTTAGGGCCACATGGCCCTAAATTCGCCGCTATTTTTTCTTGCTTCACCTTACAAGAAACTATGTCATGCATCACGTGGTGGACTTTCCCCATTCACGCAAGGCATTGTGGGATACAAATTTGAAATAGGAGAGAAAAATGGAGGACGTGAGTGTGCTAATGAAGCATGAAAGACCGACTACAGTAATGGAAAGTGAGAAGAAAAGACATAATGTTGCGAAGGAAAGGAAACGCAGGGCCAAACTAATAAATACTGGTGGTCAGCAAGCACCTCGGTGTGATCAGCTGTTTGTTTAGCGACAGAATAATGTAACTGTCAGTGCACAGTCAAGGTAAATCTGTAGATGTCAGTAATGCAACACTGAATGCCAGCTGACATAAAACCCAAAAGAAGAAGACGATGACTAAGGTAAGCATGCACACACGGGCTTCCTCTGTCTGCTTGACTGCGTGAAGTGAGTGATTTCATGCACATTATTTGCTTGGCAATCCCCTCAAATTAAATAACTTCCCAGCTACAGAATGGCCTGTTTTTTTTTTTTTTTTAGATATTACAAAAATAAATATATATAAAAATGACCAAATTTCAGAGGGAACTAAATATCATTGATTTTATGAAATCGAAAAGCCATCGACTTTTAAGACTTGGTCAAATATGTCTGTGAAGGTTCTCAGTCATCCAGGTCATCGTAAACCATAGGTGCTAAAGAAGGCAACTGGACTTGCTTGAAGTTCTTGAAGATGTTTCACCTCTCAGCTGAAAGGCTTCTTCAGTTCTGTCTGACTAGTGGGGCGTTCCAGGTATTTATCCTCTAATGGACCAAAAGCAACCCTAAGGAGAATCATTGAGGTCACATGGGTCATTGACCCTCTCAGTCATCCTGTAGGTGAAGGTCATCCTGAAGTCATCTTTGTCAACGTGGAACAACCATCACTGAACAGAGAAGGTGGTCTGAGACACCACTTATCAGCCACCAACAATGCAGTCTTTGGCACACTTCCCAGAAAACTGAATACACATCCACTCCAAGACTCAGCTGACTTCAATGAATGGCAAAGAGAGACAATGACCCACAGATCACCCTAAGGACCCTCTAGACTGCTAACACCATTCACAGCTGGCCTCTAGTGTCCCATGTGACCTCACCAACTCTCCTTAGGGTTACTTTTGGACCATGAGAGGATAAATACCTGGAACTCCCCACTAGTCAGACAGAACTGAAGAAGCCTTTCAGATGAGAAGTGAAACATCTTCAAGAACTTCAAGCAAGTCCAGTTGCCTTCTTTAGCACCTATGGTTTAAGACGTGGCCATTACTGACATAAGTTTCCATTGCTCTTGTTTCAGGGATGGACAGAAGCTTGTGGCATTGTGAGGGCATGGCACCAGATAGATCTAAGAGAGCTAGTAATGAGGAAGACTTGTTGTGAAGCTCACCAGTGTGTATGCTGAGGGTAATACTCTGTTGCATGTTTTCAATGCCCAGGTCTGGACATTGGGCTGGCCATGACAGGGTCTTGATCTTGTGGTCCTCTATCCACACCATGATTGACCTGGCTGTGTGGCATGGAGCATTGTCCTGCTGTGGAAACCCAATCCTCATAGTTAGGGAACATTGTGAGAGCAGAAGGAAGCAAGCTTTATTCCAGGATAACCTTTTACATGGCTTGATTCATGTGTCATTCACAAACAAAAATTTGTCCCATTCCAACCTTGCTGAAGCACCCCCTTATCTTCACTGATCCTCCATCACATTTCACAAAGCATGCAAGACACTGTGGCTTGTAAGCTTCTCCAGGTCTCCGTCTAACCATTAGACGACCAGGTGATGGGAAAAGTTGAAAATTGGACTCGTCAGAGAAGATGACCTTATTATAGTCCTCTATAGTCCAATCCTTGTGATCTTTAGCAAACCTCAGCTTGGCTCTTCTTTGCTTCTCATTGACGAAGGGCTTTTTTCTAGCTTTGCATGACTTCAATCCCACTTGGAGGGGCCTGTTTCAAACCATCCTTGCTGTGCACTTAACCCCAGCTGCCTTTTTGTAGGTCCCTTGATGTGATCCTATGGTTGCTGAGTGACATTCAAAGGAGTTGATGATCATCCTGGTCAATGAAGAGTCATTTTCGTCCCCTGGCAGTCTGTAACTTTGTTGTCCCCAATGTCTGCTGCTTGACCTTGTTCTTATGAACTGCCATTTTTGAAATTTTGAAAATGAACACAACCTGACACTCACTGTATCCCTCTGCCAGTGAAGCCAGAGTTGAACCCTTCTTTTTCTCACTCAAAACTTTTCTTTTTAACTCTTGGCATGATGAATAGATATTTTTGTATTCCAGTTAAATTCAAGGTACTTCTATCACTGTTTTTGCCATCCAAACTGGTCCTACTGCAAGAAGATAGTGACGACCACCATAGCGGTTTTTATACTTTTCCTTGTTATTATCCCCCGCTGGCTGAAAGGCCCAAAGGGGAATTATGTCGTGGTGATATCCATCTGTCTGCCCGTCCATCCCAGGAAAGGTACTCACCTTCTGAAATCAACTCCTCTCACAATTTTTGGAGGAATTTCACAAAACTTGACAGCATTCTTTGTTATATGTTGATAATACACATATTGCAATTTTGTTAAATTCGGTAAAATTTTTTCAGAGTTAGGGCCCTTGATTACCAAACTTGTACTTTAGCAATTTCATGAAAGTGTGCTCATCTTCTGAAATTAACTCCTCTCACGATTTTTTTCAGGAATTTTCTGAAACTTTGCAAAAGGCCTTGGTATGTCGATAATGCGCATATTACAATTTCATTCAATTCAGTCACATTTCACGAGAGTTATGCTCTTGATTACCAAACTTGTACTTCAACAATTTCATGAGGGTGTATTAAGCACTTATAGCATAGATATAGTTGCCAGCAGGGGATATTGTGCTCTTAGAGCACTCTTGTTAAATAAGATTTGGTTCAGGTAATCACCTAATCAGTACCTCATGAAGTAAAATGAGGTGTGCTTGTGTTGGAATTCCAGCACAGACACTGGAATGAAATGGTTGCCATACATACCAGAGTTTGATTTAAGAAAAAATTGAAGTGGTCTCTTAATTTTTTCCAGAGCTGTATATTTAGGTACTGGCTAAAAGCAGAACTCCTGATGAGTATCTGAACAAAATATTCGCAAGGGCATAAACTCAACCTGAATAGAATAATAGGAGCAGGCAGCAGCAGACTGCAACATGTTCACAGCGCCATTCTGACTAATTACCATACACCTTTTCCTAATTAGAGCACAATCACAGCGTATACATATAAGTACTCTCAATAACACACAGACTTTGTGAAGTATACACTCTGTACCCTGCATCTGACATTACCAATCTTTGCATTTTTTAATCACTTTTCTGGTTTTGACCCTGTTTGTGTTTTTGGACTTTGAGTATTTTGTTACCTCTGATATCCTGTCTGTGCCTCGCTGCCTGTGCCTTACTGCCTTTGTCTCTGTTTTGTATCTTTTTGCTAGCATATTTTCATTAAAACTCTTTCTGTACTTACATCCATCTATCGCCCTTACATGACAGAAACTGTCAACTGTCCAACAAGCTAGTGGACTAACAAAACTGTTTTAACTAGTTTTATATGAAACTGTTGTGAATATCTCCCATAAAATGTGTTAGTAAATAATCCCACATTATTTTTTAGAAAGCAAATTAAAATAAGCACTGGAAAAAAACCTATCTTATGTAAATAAAAATACAAATTTCGATGTCAAGTGTTTGTGATCTGTTGCCTTGCACTTATGATTGGATTCCCTGTGGTCATACACATTCATATGTCTGGACACTGCATGGTCAAGCCATCAAAAACCAAGTCGATGCATTCTCTTAAGTATGGGGCTCCATGGGTGCTAAGCGTGTGGGACCCTTCACTATGAAAGCACTACCTTTAATAGAGTTGTATTAACTTGAGGCTTATTTGAGACATGACCTAGGATGACAGTAGAATTTATTTTTTGTTGGATACATTTGGAATGATAGACTTGCTTGCAGGGAAAAAGACTTCTTGAAGAGGAGTGATGAGAAAATGTATACTCTTTTGCAGATGAATATTCTAATCTCTAGATGTTTCCAAGTTGAAAAGTTAGTCATATTTTGCTTTATTAGAGCTGATGAATGCTAATATCTTGGGTTGGTTAATATTGAAGATTGATCTTGTTTTGTGTTTAGGACAGTGTTGAAATTTCCATCAATACTAATTGCTTATGAGGTGAGTTCTTGCATCACTAGGAAAGAAATTATGTAAAAAAGATGGAGTCATGAGTGTTTGGAGCATATGTGCAGGCAAGTTTTGTCATTGTTTGTTTAGTGATCCATTTATGATGACATATAATTCAATTAAATTTTGAATATAATGGACATTATCACAAAGCAACTTTACAGAAATATATAAATTATGGATATGTGTCAGAAACTGGTCTCTTATTTAGGACATTATGGTAAAAAAAATTCTAATTTTACTATTTTTTTTGCATTTACTTAACACTCAATGTTTCTTTTGTCATGTTTAATAAGAATAAAGATAGCAT
>JAODVO010000015.1:24042300-24055166 GCA_025400055.1 Notarius lentiginosus
CACATATCTGTCTTTGCCAAGAACTTGCGATCTTGAAGAAATACATTTGAGAATTTCACAATGTGCTGGAAAACTCCATCATTTAAAGCAACACCACAAACCCTAGTTGTGTAAAGTTTGCATGTTGAAGTGTCTTTTTGACATCAAATAATATGTTTTCAAAATTTTAACATATCATTTTATCGGGACACAGCATTTGACTCTAGCACGGTTTAGGTGTTCGTTAACCGGAGCAATTTGCATTACGTGATGACTCACATTAAGCCAGTGAAAACATAATGTTTATGAAGTGCATGTCATTCTTTCTCTATAAACCTGTTCGCCCGTCTCCTTTTGAGAGCAGCCATATGGAGACAAATAAACAAACCAATAATAAGGTTTGAGGTTCCTTTAGAAAAAAAGACCAAAGCTATGTCCATTGGCACACATAGATCTGCTATGTCTTGTTCTCTTTGGAAGATTGTAATATGCATGTAATGCATGTCTATGTGTTATATTTTACTAACTAGTTAAAGTTTAAAACTTGAAAAATGTTGCAGTCTTTCTTTTTTTTTTTCAATGAAAGGTTCTTGTTCCTTCTGTACAAGTATGTTTAGTGGCTAAATCAGTGACCAGAATCCTGTAACACACCCAGTGCCACATACAGAGGTGGATAGTAGCACACAACTGCCAAATCCTCATGGACACATTTTAAAGCAAACAATATTAAAGCTTATACCACTGCTTTGTTGACTTCTTGATACTGATCGGTCATATACAAAATCACTGAGTGATGGGGTGGTGTGTGGAAGCAGAGTTACTGTTACCACCTTGAAATGGATTCTTTTCCCCCAGTGTTTTATTGTGACTCTTATATGACAGCAATAAATGATTATTATTTTTTATTTATTAAAGAATGTTATGACATGCTTTTAATTCATTTACATTTAATGTTGTAGAACGTCTGTGAAACAAGTTACCTCCTGTTATCACTTAAGTTACAGCAGCTATAATGAGTTGTTCCCTCACCAGCCTCTCTTTTTCTCTCTCTTGAAATTAATGCAAAAAAAAAAAATGCAGTGTGTGATGTTACCACGAAAGCTATAAATTCCTCTGTCTTAAAGTGTTCCATAAAGGTTAAAGAAATATCTACTTACAAAAACTTCACCATGTCAATGATTCCACATATATCTTGAAATCTGTTTATGCTGAGTGTCTCCCATACAAGTCCCTGTGAATGAGCTGCTACTATAGAAATAATAATGCATTAGAATGAGCACATTTATATAAACCTGCAGTTTGCAGTTATACTAATTTCAGAGCTGCTGTTACAGCAAATTAATCAACAAATTCAATACCAATCAGAATCCAGAATTCAACAGCACTGTGGTATAATCATATTTAAATCATTTTTATCTCCATTTACATGTACTGAAATTGCCACCCCTTTACCCACCTTTCATGATGTTCCTAGATTAGACTAGATTAGATTAGATTCAACTTTATTGTCATTGTGCAGAGTACAGGTACAAAGCCAATGAAATGCAGTATATATGCAGTATAGTTAATGCAGTATATATGCATTAACAAACACACACGTACACTTCAGTGATAGCAAATGGACTCCCATCACAGACTCTTAAATGTCAGAGTCGGCACCGGTGCAGACGGAGACTAGTGCAATCCCCGTGTGGGAACATGTTGCATTAGCAGCCTCTCGTTTTAAATCTTTGGGTCTGAGTGTGAGCAGGATATAGGATCTGTATAGGATCTGTGACAGATAAAACCCAGGACTTCTGCTCCAGCCACCAGTTGCCTTAGGATAAGCTCCCTCCCACTGCCTGGACTCCATGGCTTTTGTTCACACAATGTATAATTAGCCAGCATTCCTGCTTGCTTCTTTAAAAACCGAGCTGGCTATCCCTGGTCACATCGCCAGTCTTACTTTGTTACCTTTGATGCTTCCATTATACCTCCCCCCCTTCTTCCACCACCACCACCACCACCACCATCTGTCCAACCGCACTCTGCACAGGAATTCACCCTGGTGATGATGTAAAGACGTGCCTGGGAAAAGTTCACTCCATTCACAGCTAGAATGGTGTGTGGTGCACCTCACAAAAAAGCATGCTCCCTGAGCCAGGGAAAATGCACAGAAACCTCAGCCGTGGATCTACGATTTGTCACAATTACTTTGAAGGTCTGAATAATAAAAAAGAGTTAATCTTCAGTACTTACCACCTCTGTGTATCACGTTGTCGCAATCATATGTTCCTTGCTTGTTATATAAGTCTTGTTAACCAAAACAATGTCGTACTTTAGCTGTTTATTTATTTATTTATTATTATTTGTTGCATCAATTGATTCTTATGACATAGCTGCAAAGAAGACATTTTAAACTTTCCACTATGTAACCAGTAGTTATTAAGACACTTCATTCTGACCAAAGAACATGACGTGGCTAATTGGATTTATGTCAATCCAGTTCAATTTACGCTTAATGACAGAAGAATAACATGTTCAATCATCCTGACAGCATAAAACCATCTGTGGTTCTATGATTGGCATTGATAAATAATTTGGAGAAAGAAATGGGTGGGTGTAAAATATGACTCCTCAATGTCTCAGACAACTTCTAAATCAACGTAAACCGCACAATGAAACACATTCGACTTTTCCGTCTTCTGCTAAAACGATATATGACCAGAAAAAGTGGCACATTATAATCGGAGTCAGAATAAGTAGTTTGGAAAACTTTATCTGGCAATTCCACATCTGTCCACAGGCTAATGGTCAGTTGTGTAAAGTAAACAGCGGTGAGAGGGAGAAGGAGCTGTTCCTCCCCAACACAAGCCATGCTACGAACAGCCATTTGCTTTTAAGTTATGGGGTCAAAGGTTAGGCATACATCTGGTCTTCTATACCTCTGCTGTGAACTTTCAATAGGGCAAAAACAAGACATTAAACTGAGAGAAGATAGAAGGAAGCGGCTCTGATTGAGTTGCGAGTGCATGTTTATATGGTATGGTTTCAAGTATTTTGAGAAGCTATCAACTGACGTGTCTTTTTAAGAAGTTAATGCACATTTAAACTCCTTGCTCATGTAATGCAGTAAACAATTCACACTGGTTTATATGTAGCTGCTGAATAACAAGTTGTAGGCTTTAAACATGTAAAGGAGTACAAGAGTTTTGGGTAAAACTTTATGTTTTTAAAGAGTGTATTGATAAAAATCATCTATGAAACGTCACTGCTAATCTGCACCTCTTGAAGGATGTCCATCATAATACTGTGATTATGAGTAAACTTGCCAAACTTTCAATATGGTGTGTTTTTGGGGGTCGGGATTTTGTTTGTGTTCTTAAACTGTCTAGTAAAAGTTATTTATGAAACTCCACATGGACATTCAGGTCAAACAAAATTTAAAGACGCGCTGACTTTTACTTTTTTTGCACATCCATCCACAACTCATAAGTCACTTTTATTACACAGATTTCACTGAAAGCTATGCACATGCAGAATGATATCATGAAGAATGGCATACGTTAAGAGCATGTGCTATCTCCTCTTCGTATGCCATTGGCTGACCTGTAGATATACTAGCTGCAGATTGACAATCTCATGTAGTCAAAGAGCTGCACCTGAAATGCACAGCAAGTTTACATCCTCCCTGCTGAGAAACCTTGTTAACTACATATGATGCATTTAATATCACAGCAGCCTTCCATTCAAGCCAAGTAAGCACCGACATGGCTTACAGCTCAAGCTACAAGCAAAAGGTAATACCTCTTGCATTTGATATATTTCCAAAACTAGCAATGCAGTGGCTTGCAGATGGATGCCCATTATGCTAACAACCCCATCTACAAAGTTAGAAATGTGTGTAGAGTAAAAACATGAGCTGACAGATGAGGTGTTATGCCTCTGAACCGTCCAAGAGTGCCACGGGCCATTCAGTTAATTTTGGTCTCGATGCACCTTCTTGCAGCTGGCACCATCTTGATTCTTCATTGAGTCCTAATAGATTCAACCAGCTCTACATGGACCAACCAGAGGGGGGTGGAAAGGTGGAAATGACCACCACACTGACCTCTGTTTGATGTCCAGCCTACAGGTTGACATGATGATTGGATAGACCCCTGCACTCTGGACCCCACAACCAGTAGTTGAACCCTAAACTGCTAAATATGCTCAGTCAAACATGTCAAGGCCTAATGAGGCTCATTAAGCATTTCCTCCTGCCTGGATTTGGACTTAAAAAGCATAATTTTTTCCCCAGAGCTCCACGGTTTCAATCCTGGATCAGGTTTGCTACTAACGGAACAAAACAAACCGAGAACTATCCCTAAGATGAAGAAGGGAGAAGAAAGCCTGGGTAGTAAGTTTAGCTGATTTTGCTTTCTCAGTCCAAAAAACATTACAGTGAGACTGTTGTTTTCCACTGGACTCAATACGCCAAGGACAGCTCGGACTTCCAGCAGCACCAGCAACAGCATCGGGGCCATGTTAAAAAAATGTCTTGTGGGAGATTACATGTTTCAAAACAACAATGTGACAAAGTGATACGGAGCAAATGGATTCTGAAAGGGGGAAATCAAACAATATGGCTGGGATTGGATTACAAGCTGCACATAGTTCTTTTGTGGAGAGCGGGACTTTAGAACTAAAGTCAGCTGAAGATTGGCTCAGTGCGCTGGTCCTGACAAAGAGACTCTCTCAGTCTGGAAAAGAGGGACGCTTCATCACACTTAGGCTTTCTGTAAATGTTTCTCTAAATGCAATCATGGTGTATAGATAGATAGATAGATAGATAGATAGATAGATAGATAGATAGATAGATAGATAGATAGATAGATAGATAGATAGATAAGCCTTTGTGTATGTGTAATAATCAAGCAACCAAATGAATGAATGAATGAATTCATTCATTCATTTGTTTGTTCATCACTTATCTTTAGTAACTGCTTTATCCTGTTCAGGGTTGTAGTAGATGCTGGGAACACTGAGCATGTGGCAGGAGCATTCACCCCAGAGGAGATGCCAGTCCATCACAAGGCACCATGCAGATACATTCACTGAGGGTTAATTTATCATAGTCAATACACCTACTTCTATGTTTTTGGGAAGAAAACAGAGAGCCCAGAGGAAACCCACACAAACATGGTTAGAACGTGCAGAGAAGCTCCACATAAACAGTAACCCAGGCAAGACTGAACAAGGGACTCTGGAGTTTCAATATGGACAATACTGTCAATCAAAAGGGATTTCAGAGGCCCAGAGAAGAATTCAAGACATGGGATTTACCATCAGGTGGCTTGTCGTCAATGAAGAATTGTGTCAGTGTGTGTACCTGACACACACTGGTAGGATGGGAGTGTGTAAATAAACCAAAAGACATGAGTAAATTCACAATAAAATGGGTCAAATAAAACAAATTGTGTGTTTATACTGTAGAATTACCATTTATCTGCTGTTTTTACCAATAAAACAGCATCCACTTCTGATTATAAGAGGTACACTTTTCATCCCTGGATTTGATTTAAAGAATGATAGTTACAGAATAATAGCTGTTGTTATTTAACAAAAGTGTATTTATTGTAATGTTATTGGCAGGACGCCCTTGCAAAAGAGATTATTAATCTCAATGGGTCTTTTTCTCCTGGTTAAATAAAGGTTAATGAAATTATTGGATAACACTGTATTTTATGAGCCATACATGCAGAAATCCAGCTAATTCAGTGGGGTCAGTCTTTTTCCTTTCACCATGTAGAAGCTGAAGTAAATGGAATGTGCAGTATGAGTGACAAAAATATTTGTTCAGTTCCTTTTTTGGACCTCACACTTGGATGGAGAATTTCCTTTGACTCATGTTTTACATGCAATAAACCAAGTTTTTAAAATACTGCTTTGAATGGCAAAATGTTGAAGATTTGCTTTACTGCCCTAGACAGTTATGCATGCATACTACCTGGGTCAGGCTGGCATCTTGCAAAATTTAACAATTCTATATTGACAAAGATGTCAATACATTTTCTTGTGCTGTTATTTTTACGTTTTAAAAAGGCGACATAGCACCTGGGTGGCATGGTAGTGTAGTGGCTAGCACTGTTGCCTCACAGCAAGAAGGTTCTGGGTTCGAGCCCAGTGGCCGATGGGGTCCTTTCTGTGTGGAGTTTGCATGTTTTCCCCATGCCTGTGTGGGTTTCCTCCGGGTCCTTCACAGTCCAAAGACATGCAGGTTAGGCTAATTGGTGGCTCTAAATTGACTGTGAGTGTGAATGGTTGTTTGTCTCTATGTGTCAGCCATGTGATGACCTGGTGACTTTGTCCAAGGTGTACCCCACCTCTTGCCCATGGTCAGCTGGGATGGGCTCCAGCTTGCCCGCAACCTTGCACAAGATAAGCGGTTACAGATAATGGATGGATGGATGGATGGATGGAAGGTTCCACCTGCACCTCCACCTGCAGGAGGTTCTAATCAATGGCACCTAATCTAGAACACTTGATCATTTACATTTTTAAAATAATAAATCAGTCCTCAACACCAATCAATCATTAACCCTTTGGGGTTGAGAGCTTCAACTGTCACCTTACTCCGTCACACCGGAGTCAGAGCACTGAGTGCCCACTTATACATTCATAAAAGACTGTTCACATGGTAATGGTATGATGATCACTTTCACTCTTTCAGTTTCGATTGGTTTCTTTTTCGCGGTGGGAATGCCCGCCATAAATAGGATAAAATCTGTCAGCCAGAGTTTAGGCTATTTGGAAGTAAAACTTGTGTTTTGGTACCCTGATGGTACCCTGATTTTATGTGCTTCAGATGATTCTGGACAGCAATTCAATTGATTGATTTCATGATCCAGAACAGCGATTTAATTTCAGGACAGCGAATCAATTCAATCTTGAGAACTGTGACACTGATGATGAGCGGTGCCTTTTTTGTTTACTTCGACTCAAAACAGCCAAAGATCAACTTGAATAAGTGTATTCGAATACTCAAATATTTCTTCTATTTATTATGACCAGATCAGTTGATACGTGTGTGCTGTTGTGCATGCACAGGAAAAATGACTGAGCAAGTTTTCCAGAGTTAAAAGTATTTTCCTCAAAACTAGTTAGTTTTGCTCTATTTTGAGTTTAGAGAATAAAATTTGGAGTTGGAGTGGGAACAAAATGACAGAGTAATTGTGTAACAAAGTAGGTTGTGGCTCTGAACTGAGTAAAATAGTACAAGAGTTAATTTCAAGACACACTGAATAGAGTCAAATACCAAAATAAAGTCAGATACCAGATAAATGAAGCTGTTGTAAAAAGCAGTTTTAGAACTGTGTTGGAATGTGTGAAAAACATTGCCTTACCCATTGTGAGTTGACCTGATGGGATTAAGAGTTGACCTGATGGGATTAAGAGTTGGCAGTGGGAAGGGTTTTCACTCTTCTCATGGAATGGAATGGAAATTTTTACCCTTCTCATTGAATACCCCTCCCACTACCAACCCTTTATCACAAAATAATAGGACTTTTTTTGATGACCAGTTAATTGTCCAAATCAGTGGAGCGGGTATAAGTTTTTGTGCTTGATACATTCCTAAGACTGAACAGAATCACCTCAAGTGATGAAAATGATTTGTCACAATGGGTAAGGTAATGTTTTTTCACACATTCCAATGCAGTTCTAAAACCACTTTTTTACAGCATCTTCATTTGTTATTTTCTTGAAAAATAGTCATGGCATATATACGCCATATATATTATTGTAGCTGAACTTGTGCTGAATACAAAAAAATGTATATGACTTTGAAAATACTGCTTAGATTTGTTGAAATTGACAACAAAATCAGAGCATGCCAAAATCATTAGTGTGCCAGAAAATACCCTCAGATACAGATTAAATATTCTTCAGTTCTTTCGTTTCCATTTTTTGTTAGTTTGTTTTTATTTTTTTGAAAAAATTCTAAACAATATCCCCAACCTGTAAATTTTCCAGCCTTTCTTTAAGAGCCTGCAAGGTCTTCTCTGCCTGCTCTGGGGAAGGTCCATGTTTCCCCAGAAATGGTGACTTTCCTCTGTGATGGTCATTGTGGTACCCATTGAGAGGATAGTGGGGATCAGAATGATCAGAGTGATGTGAAGAATGGTGAGAGCCATGATGTCCATGGTGTTCTTCATTGTGGTGCCCACTCACACCTCTCCCAAAGCCCTCACAGAGTGTCAGTTTTGCAGTCAACTCCCGTATAGTTTCCCTCTGATCCAGAATGGTCTCCTTCTGACGTACTAGGCTTTCCCTCAAGTGCAGAATTGTAGATTTTGCTTCATCAGATATGGCCCATCGACTACTGCTGCCAGTAGGACTGTTAGGCAAGCCACCAACAAAATGTCCCTTCCTATGTCCATTACTGTGGCTATTGCCATGACCATTGTTATGTCCATTAATGCTAGGGCCATGAGTAACCCCATCTGGGGGAAAACAACTTGGATCAGTGTCTGCAGGTAGAGGTATGCAAACTAACTTGGGGTGAGCTCCCCAATCATATTCTATTCCTGGTACATTGCTAAGTCCTACCGAGGATAGTACTGAAAGGATAAAAAGTGAATAGAGTGGTAGAGGCAGAGGACAAAGTCCTTGAAACATTTGACCCCTTTGCCGATTCTCTGAGAATATCAATGGAAAAGCCCAAATGGCTATATTTGTGTCCTTAGCCATTATTAAGTACAGTCTTTATCTTTTATCCAGTTTTTTTAATGTATTTATGTGGACATTTTGCTTACTCTTTATCATTAGTGTGGTATGAAAAGAGGTCATGGAGAAATGGCAAATGCACAAAAACATACAAAAAGATGCACTATTACAACATGCTGTGTTTGTCCACAGTAAATTTATGGAGATTTTTGAAGTCAGTCTCTATATTCATTGAATGTGCTTCAGTAGCTCATAAATCCATCAAAAATAGCATGACAGAGTTCTGGTGTCCATGTGTCACAATCCACTATCATAATATGATAGAGGAGAGGTAGGCATGATTTACTTTTTCCCACATGAAAGTGATTGATTCTTTGTTACACTTGATCTCCTGTGTCTGGTATCCAGGTAATCTTTCAATTTCCAGATCCTGTCAATCTGCATCACCATCAGTATACTCCTGCAGATAACACAGAAGACCCATTATAAAGAATAACTTGGTCTCACAGCTTGCACAAACCAACACCTAAACCATACATACCATACATGACAAAAGGACTACAAACAGGATTATGTTCTAATGGACTAAGGCTAAACAATTTAGTGATTTAAGTAAAACATTCAAGTAGGTTTCTTTTTGTTGTTGTTAAAGTGAGACACAGCTCACAAACACCTCAATTTCAATTATTGAGCCACTCATTCATTATCAGTCTCTCTGAGCCAGCTATGCCCCTGAGGTGAATGACATTAAGAGATGAACCATCCCAGGAAACTGTAATCAGATTACAGGTCTTTCAACATGATGCAAATAATTAAGGATGATTTTCAGAATAATAGCAGCAGTTTAAATGTCTAATGCTTGTAGCAAGAGGTAAATAATATAAGGTTCATGGGAAACATAACAAGGTAATTCATCAGAAAAGGCTTTATGGAGGAAGCATAAGGCCACATGATTTTAATAGATATGTGGGAAAATGAGGCAAAGTGAAAGGCCCTAAAAACCTAATTATTAGAAACACTGCATCATAAAAGTCTTAAATGTATTAGTGTCTTGGAAATTTATATTGCTCTGTTTAGTAATGTGCACACATTACAAATGTCCAATTCAACAGTTCATTTGAAGGCTTACTGTGTTTTGAAACCGACAACATAATTTAATAATTTGATCACCTCACTGTTTATTAATGGGTAAGCAATAATCACCTGATCTTATGTGACCAAATTTTTAATGCTATATTATTGCACTTACTGTTCCTGTGCAACAGTTCAATATATTCCATACTATTCTACATTAACATTCATATGAAACATACTATTTGTTGCCCATATTTAAAAAATGAATTAATCTAGCCTTTATTTGATAGTTAATTAAAATCTCTTAGATAGTCGTTTACTTATAAGGTACTAATGCACACATAGTGTGGGTGTTATTTATTTATTTAGTAAATTTATTTATTTACTGTTGTTGATTACATGCTTAAGGTCAAAATTGTTAAACCATTTTTCTCATGGCAAACAGTCAATCCATACACCAGTGAAGTTTTGATGGCATGAATTAGGGATGTAACTGAAAATGAAAACATCATTTGGTCTGAATAACTAATGCTTTCTCAACAGGTATAAATACAGGCATGAATAAGAGGTGTGCTCTTTCTTTCTTTCTTTCTTTCTTTCTTTCTTTCTTTCTTTCTTTCTTTCTTTCTTTCATGGGGCTTCTGGATGAGAATAGAGCTGTGCATCAGAACTGGATTCCCACAGATTAATGTCAGATGAACATATGTGATCTTTAGGAACTGCCTGGTCAGGGTTGCAGTGGTTTAAAATTTTGTTATTTTTTTATTTTATTTATTTTTTAAGGAAATAGAACTATATTCATAAGAATATCACAGGCAGATACAAACAAAAATAAGTCTGTGAGTGGTATTAAGAAACAGTCCTGTGTACAAATCTAGATCATACCAATTATAAACTGGAGGACAATAATCGTGCAATTCTACCTCTTGTTTTTTCCAGGGTTTCCAGGGGCATAGTGTAGGTTTCATATTTAATTTTAAACAAATTCTGTTTCGGCCATACCCTTGTCATTTTCAATCTGAATACAGTTTTTTTTAATCAATATTTAGAGCATGGGGACAGATACATATAGTATAACTGTGTTAAACCCCTAGAATACTTAATGATCATCTAAGAAGGAACTGAAAACTTCATAAACTCTTAAACACATAAACCATATTATAAATTATATTCATTATGTTCATGTTATATATTATTCAGTAAATATATTGTTGTTATAATCTATTATTACTAGTATTATAACTAATATGATATTATAACTAATAGATTATTCAGTATCTGTTGTTGAACCACACAGAAATACATGTTTAGACCCATCCAGGTCCAGGGATTTTAATCAGTTAAAACCAAATTTCACCCTTTTTTGTTATGATATGTCCTATAAGAAGCTGTCAACAATCTCTGGCTTTGATTTGGACTGGATCTGATATAAAGACCCTACAAATTTCTAATAGCTGTATAATTGTTTCTTGAAATAATTTAATATTTTCAATGAAATAGCAGATAATAGCATAGTGAACAGCTTTCCCTTTAATATATCGTGTCCCCGTATGCCAACCTTAAAGGATCTTCCTGAGGATGTACCATATCTAAGTCCTCTGACCAAGGGAAGTATTTTCTACATGTCAAGGTTGACTGGATAATAGGATCTTCAGGGGATTAATTGTCATGGCAGATTGGTTTGGCATGCCACCAATCAGCCCTCAGTATTTGTGTCATCACACATGTTGATGAGACTGGGTGGTAGTCAGTCTCAACAACACTACAGGGCAATTCAGAAGCACTCTTCCTATTTCAAGTTGCCCCAGATTCATCTATCTGTAAATTTATCACTGGCATCCCTGAATCAGAAGGTAATACTGTTATTCTAGTTATGATCTCTTAAGTGACTCAATCTTCCAAGCGGTGCTAATATTTGCCTATGAGATCATTCATACAAACCTAATTTCAGCAAAAAAACAGCACTTTCTTTGACAGAATATAGCATTCATTCTGTATTATCTAGGCATAGATCCAGTTTCCATCTTATTTACAAAAACAAATTTGGCACAAATCTGGTCGGTTGTACTCATACACATAGTTCACCTCAGTTCTTACTCAAGATATCTCTTAATATATCATCAAGGTCTGCTGCAGTGACCCTTCCTATCCTATCCTATCCTATCCTATCCTATCCTATCCTATCCAATCCAATCCAATCCAATCCAATCCAATCCAATCCAAATCCTGGTAAATGATTTTGAACTGAATTAGTGAAAGATTGAAGATAGACAATATGTGAACAAAGAAAATACATGGATGATAGAAAGGGTGAAAAAGGACACAGGAAGCAATGCAAGGAGTTCTATTGTTACCTGTTCTATAATATTTGATGATGATATATATATATATATATATATATATATATATATAACATACCTATACCTAAGCACTTAAATCCTGTTCAATCCTGATATAGAACTATGGGTATATAACTCAGTTAACTAATGTTAGACATGATATATTTCAGTTAGAGCTATCAGCACAAATGAACATACATTGTCCTACCTGTTGTCAATCCATGGAGCCAAGAGCTGACTAGTTCATCTCAGCTGCAGTGATCAGATTGAAAAGGATTTGCTTGAGAGGAGTAAGTTTAACTCTATCCTCCTTTCCCCCTCTTTTCTGTGCCCCTTATCACCTTCCTTATCGCTTTCATTTGCTATTCAGTTATTTTTTCCCTTTCATTTCACAATTTGTTTCATTCTTCTTTCAAGCCTACTAATGTACATTTTACATCATAGTCATAATGCTAATTCTGATATAGCCTTCAGCATGCTGAGAGACTGAAAGGGAGTTGTGATGGTTGTCTTTCCAACTTTCAGTTTATCAGATCATAATTCAGACTAGTATGTGAACAGCCTTTTATGTAAACCACTTGCAATATTTGTATTATGTATTGCATATTTATATATTATGCTATCTCAGTTTAGCTTAAAAAAGATACATAATATAAATATGAATACTTTACTATGGAATGGAACCAATATCAGTAGAATACAGTCCAAGCATTAACTATCAACCATTTTTCAATTTAGAAATTTAGTTGCAATTGAATTTTGAACAAGCATGATATACATAAACAATAC
>JAODVO010000015.1:25797036-25807894 GCA_025400055.1 Notarius lentiginosus
TATACACCTGACTAAAGCTGCTGGTGCCCCTAAAGGCTGAGCTAATTTCACATGCCGTATGATAGAGTCCCCTATAATCAGAGCTCTTTCAAGTTTCAGAGAGAGGGAGAGAGAGGGAGAGAAAGGAAAAACTCAAAGCTAGAAGGGCGTGCAACACACACACACACAGGACATGATCTTGAACCAAGAACTTGAATGAGGCGAAATCCGTGATCTAGCAATGGCCCCTTTTGTGCTGCGTTTCTTTGGATTGTTAACTTTGACTGTTACAAAGCACTGTGTAATGGTGGAGTTTGTCTTCGAAAGGTAATTATTTATTTTAAGTTGGGCACCAGGCAGTGAAAGACTGCCACAAGTAAAAAAAAAAAACATCCCCTTATCAAAACCCTCTAAAAGCATTAAAACACAACATAGCACAGGACAAATTTTGTTTTAGTGTCTTTAGAAAACTCAGTTCACTGGGTTCCAGTCTTCCATAAATTGAATCAACAGACAAAAATAAACAGTCAAATGAAACAAACAAACAAAAAAAGTTGGTCTGCTGTGGGTAAGTTAAGGCGTATGCTTTTATAAGTCGGCTTGTGTGCGTGTTCGTGTGTGTGGGGTGGGGGTGGGGGTTAGGGGGTCGGCTGTATGTGTGACCAGGGAGGAGAGTAGCCAGAAGAGCGATGGAGAGAGGCTGGCAATTTTGCTGGAGGCCGGGTGCAAGAGTGGAGATCTGGGGAAATTATTTGAAGTAGCCAAAGTAAGCCAGGCAAAACAGTTGCGCTTCCTATTATGGTACCTGTGCAATTTCCCGATCTGTCCGTTCCACTTCTAAGAAATCCCGGTCCCGTATTCCACCACGAGTGGTAAAATCCATTCAAAAGACGCCTCCGAAACTCTTCTTCCTAATGCTAAACCTGGCTCCTCCGCCACACGCAACGATGTGCCATTTACGGTAACTCTCACCACAGTTTGGCGTTTCACTTCCTGTTTTGTCAAAAGACCATGACCTGCCGTGTTGTACTAGGCCACTTGTGATTGGTCAGACAATTAAGAGAGAGGAAAAAAATACCGATTTCTTGTAAAGTTATATAAATGAAATGAGCGCATGTGTGTGAATGTAAACGTGATGTTAGATTAAAAAAAATGCACTTTGACAGACTGCCATTCTGTCACACTCCACCGTTACAACTGACACTGAAGATTTTTTTCAGAAATATTACAGATACCCCATCATTCACACGCACTCACACTGAAAACCGTTTATTTCTTATACTGGAACAGTTCTGTGTGTAAATGGGAGCAAAACAATAAAGCTGAAACATTATCTATTCCCTGGCAACCTAGTAATGTTCATGGTACTGTTTTCCTTTGGCTCCAGTGAGAGTCAGAAACACTGGATTAATGTGTTGTGACCGTAATGCACACAGTGTAGCCAGTGGAAACTTGCCAGCACATACATGCTCTACTATATGTGATTTCGGATCACAGTGGAATCTGCTCCACTCGCACTACACATTGCGTATGTTATAATCCATCAGCGACCACTACTGGTTTCAGAACAGTGGACTTGTCACTTTCTGTTTCCTTTACGATTTCGTTTTAGACTTACAAAGAAGGAAAATAATTACAATTTGCCCTTAAATTTTGTATCTGCAAAATTCATATTTGGTCTCAGGTTTTACACGTCTCTTGGAGGTTCAGGTGTCTATTCCGTGATTATCTATCCTACGTTGTTTTGACTTGATCCAGTAACGGGTTTCATTTATGAAAGGGGCTATAAATATCTACTCACAGAATGTTTCACCACATTAATGATATGTTTCTGTCTGTCTCTTGATATTTAAAAATGTAACGTTTTGAGAGATTTCTCGGTTCTGCAGGAGAACCTATGTGTCAACTCCAGACAACACTTGCCTGAAAATCTACACAAAAATTTCAGAATATCAGTGGAAAAAAAAAAAATAACTGACTCACCCTGTGTTAGGTGAAGCGGTTACTGTGGGCTCAGTTTGTGCGGCGGGTTTCATGGCCTTCAGTGGCGAAGGAAAGGTGATCCTGTTCAGGACAACTCTCAGCTGTGGCATTTGTATACTGGCAAATGTCTTTGTCACACTTGATGATGATGTGACTGGGGAAACATTCTGGGAAACACTTGGAGCAGTAGAGATTTTTAAGGGTTCGATATTTGTGGTTACTGTTGTTGAGGAGGTTGGAGTGGCGATGGCGTCGGTGGTGGTGGCAGTGGTAGTGGTGGTACTTGTGGGTAGTTTAATGTTCTTCTGAGGTGCAGTCCATCCAGCTGATGAGCAGAGAAAAAGAAGAATATGTGAGAGAAGAGTGTGTTTGGTGACAAGACACACACACACACACACACACACACACACACACACACAGCCCTCATACCTTTTACAGGCTGATCCTTTTTCTGCTCAGCCATTCGCTTCTTGATCTTTTGGATTTGCTCCAATCGATTTGATCCCTTATACACCCACTCCTTCTCCTGATCATTCTGAAACAATTAACACACCCCCAAACACACATTTACCATCATGTTATGTATTATGCTAAAAAAAAAGAGAAAAAAGTAATTTTACATTCACACGAATTAATGACAAAGCAGCACACTGTTCACTGTAAATGTGAGACATCAACCCATGAATTCAGTGGCATGAGCAAGCAACAAAGCCACAGCGTGAGATTCGGTAACGTGACCAAATCCGAACAGCCAGCTTGATTTATTCCTTGGACCAATCTTATGCCTGCAATTGGTTCCAACTTACTGTCAGACACAAAAATGGAGGAAATACTTATAACTATAGTTTGATCTTATCCTGTCACATAGACATAAAATATGGACACGTTACAAAAGAAAATATGGCTTGGAAGCAAGTAGCAGACATTGTCACTACCTTTATTGAGCGTAGATAGCTCGTACAGTTAGTTCAGTTTCCTAATCTGCCAACAAAGCTAGCACAAATATGTAAATCAAATCAACCAATTCACACCGATTAACGTGTTAGTTAATCTGTGTATAACTACTTAGATTCAAAGATTCACTGCAATACTGTGTCATGACCTGGAGGCCATGGACGTAGATTGGAACCAGTGAGTAACTACAAAAGTCACACATTAGAACTAGGGCGCACCTGATAAGTAGATCAGGAGCAGATCAGGCGTGAAGCAGGTGCAGCAGCGCAGTCTGAAATATCCTGGCCAATTCCAAGAATGGCACAGCTGCCACAGAATAAACAGTCACAATAATCCCAGGAGAAATCTGAGCACAGCCAGCAAAACGATAACCAGGAAAAAAGTAGAGTCCTGAGTCGAAGTCATGGTCAAAAATTCCCAAAAACAGCAGGGAAAGCTTATAATCCAAAACATAATCCAAGTCAGGGAACCAGAGAAAGGCAGCAGAGAAAAACAAAAAACAAATGTGAACTTGACGTTACAGCAAGTATTTTTCCATGTCGTGTAATTCTCCCCATCGTGTTTATATATTATGACACAAAGATCCTAATATCCTGTGGCATGGTAAGCCACCAGAAGTGTTGCCCAAGTACAGCGAAAGTCTGAGCCACCCCAGGATGACAGCCCCCACTGGAAGCGCACACAAAGAGGCACATAAAGGCAGGTGGGTGGGCTGTTACCTGGTCCAGGATCACTGAACAGGGTTTTTTGGATGGCAGTTTCTATGTCAAGCCAGGTGGAAGCCACAAGACAATGAACAGGTGCCTTGCTGAGAGTCCGGAGAAAACTGCTTGGAGAGAGAGCATCTGGCTTGACATTCTTAGAGCCTGGTCTAAAAGAGAGGAAAAAATTAAAATGAGGAAAAAACAACCATCTGGCTTGGCACGAGTTGAGACGTTTAGCAGACCTAAGGTATTCGAGTTCCTTATGATCTGTCCATATAATGAATGGGATCTCAGTCTCTTCCAGCCAATGCCTCCACTCTTCCAGAGCCAGCTTGATAGCGAGTAGTTCTCGATCTCCAATGCCATAGTTGCTGGAGTCAAGCAATGAGAAAACAATGTGCAGGGGTACACCTTATTATCCTTGGCTGACCTCTGAGACAAGACAGTCCCAACGCCTGTGTCCGAGGCGTCCACTTCAAGGATAAACTGAGCGGCAGGGTCAGGGATGATGAGAACAGGTGCCATGGAGAATCTGCTCTTAAGAGAAGAGAAGGCACTCTCGGCATGGTTAGTCCACAAGAAGGGGTGTTTGGAAGATCTAAGCTCGGTCAGGGGAGCTGTGATGGCATTATAGTTCCTGATAAATCTCTGATAGAAGTTGACAAACTCCAGAAAGCACTGCATTTCCTTGCGGGAAGAGGGAATGGGCCACCCAGAGACCACTTTGACCTTGTCAGGGTCCATTTGGATCAACCCGGGGGATATCACAAAGCCGAAGAAGGAAACAGTGTGCTTGTGAAATTCACACTTTTGCACTTTGGCAAAAAGTTGGTTCTCTCGGAGCCACTGCAGGACGTGCCTGACGTGGAGTCGATAGACCTCCAACGTAGGAGAGAAAATGAGAACATTGTTGAGATATACAAAGACAAACTGGTTAATAAAGTCTCGTAAAACATCACTGATCAGAGCTTGGATGACAGAGGGGGCAATAGTGAACCCAAATAGAACAACCAAGTGCTCGTAGTGGCCAGTGGGTGTGTTGAATGCGGTCTTCCACTCGTCTCCTTCCTTTATTTGCACCAGGTGGTAGGCATTGCGGAGATTTAACTTAGTGAAAAATTGAGCCCCCTGAAGTAATTCGAAGGCAGTGGACATGAGTGGTAGGGGGTAGCAGTTCTAACAGTAATAGCATTTAGTCCCCCAAAATCAATGCAAGTCCTGAAGGACTTATCTTTTTTCTCCACAAAAAAGAACCCCGCTCCAGGAGGGGAAGATGATGGACGGATAATATCAGATGCTAGTGACTCCAAGATGTATTTGTCCATGACCTCCTGCTCCAGGGATGAAAGAGAATAGATATGACCCCTGGGAGGTGTGGTTCTAGCTAACCGCTCTATTGCACAATTGTAGGGCCGATGGGGGCAAGAAAGGTGGCACAAGCCTTACTGAAGACCAAACGAAGATCCAGATATTTGGAGGGCACCTTGCAGAGATCCGTAGTCTCATCAGGGTTGGCAACAAGAAGAAGAAAACTTTGTCACATACACACTTCAAGCACAGTGATCTTCATCCTCTGCATTTAACCCATCTGAAGCAGTGAACACATGCGCACACACACCCAGAGCAGTGGGCAGCCATACTACAGCATCTGGGGAGCAGTTAGGGGTTAGGTATCATGCTCAAAGGCACTTCAGCCCAAGGCCACCCCATGCTAACCTAACTGCATGTATTTGAACTGTGGGGGAAACCAGAGCACCCAGAGGAAACCCACACAGACGCGGAGGGAACATGCAAACTCCACACAGAAAGGCCCCCGCCAGCCGGTGGGCTCAAACCCAGAACCTTCTTGCTGTAAGGCGACAGTGCTAACCACTACACCACAGAAGACAGAAAGGTAGCCAGGCGGTGAGCACTTCAGGAGAGGACTGTTCCATCGCTCCAGTTAATGTGGGGGTTATGGAGACGTAGCCAGGGAAGGCCAAGCACAATAGGCTCAAGGGTGTAAAATGAAATTGATTTGATGTGATTACCTGAAACCTTCAAAATAACTAAGTCTGTGACATGGGAGATAGGACCGAGTTGAAGCCCGTTCAGAGCTTTGGTCACAAAAGAACAATCTAACTCCCGCAAGGGGATGCCCAGTTCCTCAGCCCAGGAAGTCATGGTAAAACTCTGGTCAGCACCAGAATCAATAAGAGCTTGGATAGACTGGGTCTTATCCTGGAATGTGATCTTGACAGTCAATGTTAACCTAGCAGTAAAAAAATCAAGTGTAGAGATGCCTACCTGTATCCCTGCATTTACTGGTGGGTAGACCCCTTTTACCAGGCAATGAGAGATAAAATGTCCAGACTGTCCACAGTAAAAACAGGAACAAATTTCTTGACAGCATCACCTGTACTCTGGGGTTACCTGGGTCCTGCCTAGTTGCATGGGCTCCGATTCATCAGGGGTGGCATTTTCGATGGAGGGGCGACAATCCTGGGTTCAACCCTATGGCTGCACCTCCAGTCCCTTCTCTGATTACGTGATTGTAGGCAAGTGTCCACCTGACCGGCCAGGTCTACCAAGCCATCTAGGCTCTCAGGAAGGTCATGAGGCACAATCTCATCCAAGATGGCAAGATCAAGCACATGAAAGAAGGCATTGTATAAGGCACTTATGTTCCAGTCAACTATTATAGCAAGAGTCCAGAATTCGATGGCGTAAAGATTACAAGCAAGCACCTTGCTTCTGTCCCATTAGTTGTCTCAGTGTCTCCCTGCCCCTGGGAGAACGGTCAAAAACCTTCTGCATCTCTTCAGAGAATTCCCTGAAGCTATAACAGCAAGGCACCCTGGCGTCCCAAACAACTGTTCCCCACTCTCATGCCCTGCCCACCTCCTTCAAGGAAACGCCCATTGTCAACCTCTTTGCTTTTTGATTAATTTTCATCCTTGCTTGAGTCTGCCATTCTCCCTCCTGGGAAGTTAATAATTGCAGTTGATTTCAACTTCCATATGGACAATATACCTAGGGACGCATCTAATTTTATGGATCATCTTCAAATGTTTGGTCTTGTACAACACGTGGCTGGTCCAACTCACGAACATGGTCACTTACTCGAACACATAATTACCAAGCAGGATGATGAATTAACTGTCCATCCATCTGTCTTGTTTGAACTGACATCTGACCATGCCTCAGTCACTTCCCATCTTACGTTTCCACAACCTAAGCCAACCAAAGTTCTCATTAATTAATGTTATCTTCGACAACTGGACATCAATGACTTCATAGAATCTATACAGGCATTTTCTCTTGCTAATGATCCTCAACAGTAGACCTCTACCATCAAGGTCTATGAAATATAATACCATCCTGTGAAAGCTACTTAACGTACATGCCCCTCAATGAACTCGGTATGTAATCCTCTGCCTGCATGCTCCGTGGTTTGATAACATTCACAAAGAAAAACTTACTAAATGTTGTCTCGAGCGTAAATGGAGATCAATGCGCTTAGGAGGGTGACCGTCAAATTTATCGCGACCAATGTGTCAGTCACCATCAATTACTGGATCAGGCTAAAATATCATATCACACCACTAAGCTGCAGGGTCTTGAGTCAAAAAAATCGCTATGCGGAAAAGTTGATGCAATGGTACACGGCCAGAGACCTAAGATTCTGCCCTCTTCAAATTATCAAGGATGACCTTGCTGATGCCTTCACCGATCACTTTAACAACAAGTGTTGCTAGGCAAAACAAACCTCACGCGGCAGCACTTTATACCCATATGTTGATAATGGTAATATTTCTCAATCATCAGCTGTCAGCTTATCGTCCGATGAAAATGCATGACCTTCGAGTTTGACATTTCAAAGTCATTCAAGGTCAAAGGTCATGACAGCAACTGAAAGCCCATATGGAACTTTTATATTTTGATAATGGTAAACATCTGGCTATCATGAACCATTTTAAAGTTACAGCCCTCTGAAAATCTATGACCTTCAGTTTGACCTTTCAAGGTCACTCAAGGTCAAAGATCATGGTGCTAAATGAAAGGCCATATGGGAGTTCCTATATGCTCATAATAGTAAACATCTGTCTATTGGCAACCGCTTTTGAGTTATAATGGAAAATATGTTATTTTGAATAAAAGGTTCACCTTTCCAGTGACCTTAACCTTCACCTTGACCTGATTACCCCCAAAATTTAATCAGGTAATCTACGGACCATTGCCCAACTACCCTGAAAATTTGAAGTCAATCGGTGCAACCATCTAGATACTAGATTGTTAACAGACAGACAGACAGACAGACAGACGCACAAACAAACAAACAAACAAAAACAAATGAAAGTTTGAAAGAAAACTATGAGAGAGGTCCCATCATGTAGCATACCAATGGAAGCAGAATTGAATCATGAACATTTTGGAATTGGTTTGAAGTAAATATGATGAATATGAAGGAAGATATAATGAAAAAAATAGATTTTGACCTTTTTGGTGACCGTGACCAGATGACCCTCAAAAAATTGGAGGTTCTATTTGAAACTAATGCCCATCTATCCTGAAAGTTTCATGAAGATTGTCCAGCTGTTTTCCCGTAATGTTGCTCACAAAAAAAAACAAAGAAACTCTACCGAACACAATACCCTGGTGGACTCTGTCCTGGGTGAGGTAAAAAGAGAACAAATCAGGAAGAGGCAAATACTTTTTCACAGCACTGCATGTTTTCACCTCCATTCATTTGTTTGGTTGGTTCTCTGTTCCCAAAGTAACACAAAAAGTAGTGAATGGATTTTGATTAAATTTTGAAGAAAAGTGAGCCATGGGCCAAGGAACAATTTATTTAGATTTAGATACAAATCTGTATGTGGATCAAGAATTTTTTTTGTCTGTTCCCAGCGTAACTCAAAAAATAGCGAATAGATTTCGATGAAATTTGGTGGACAGCTTCCGTATTATCCTAGGTTCAAGTGATTTGATTTTGATGTTGATAATATGTGGCTTGGTGAAGGTATACACTCTACTGAGTGCCTTATAGTTTATTTATTTATTTTTACACATCAAATATGAACAATACCATTATCCCCCAAGAAACACTGGAAAACACTGGAAAAAATCCCCACAGAGGGAGAGTTGCCAGCACTGTCAGCATGGTTTATAAATTCTGGCTCTGACATTTCCTTAACCTCAGCTACATCATTCAATTTCATAACTGGTCTCAAGTAGAGATTACATTACATTACAGGCATTTAGCAGCTGCGCTTGTCCAGAGCAAGATTAGATTAGATTAGATTAGATTAGATTAGATTAGATTAGATTAGATTAGATCAGATCAGATCAGATCAGATCAGATCAGATCAGATCCCTTTGGGAGGGGTTCCTCAGGGAAATTAAGATGCCAGCAGCATCATTACAGGATAAATAGAGAATATAAAATAGAGAAAAAAACATTAAATTAAATTAAATTAAATTAAATTAAGTATTTACATATACAAATATAAAAAGAATAAGATATGGGGAAGGGGGGGGAGACCAGCAGGAGAGATGTGATAATTTGTTACATTTGAACAATAAATCATTAGAACAGAACACAGAAAACAGAATCAAGAAGAAGACCAAGAAAGTCTGCAGAGAAAGTCATAGATTTTTTTTTTTCTTACAGCCTGGTTTGGAGAAATCATCATTAGGACCTGTACCAGGTGTGTCAGTTTGCCCATTCCAAAAGGTCCAACCAAGTAATGTTGGATCTGAAACGCTGGTTGTCCATCCACAGAGGTTATCAGGTTCATCAAAGTCACACTGAGATATACAACCTGTGCAAACACATGAATATGTCCACACGTTTCAAAAATTGATTGTTTTGTTTATTTGTTTGTTTGTCCAATGAAGAATAAATAGGTGAATGTACCAGGACAAGCTCCCTCTGTGATGTTAATGTTGTCCAAGGCTGTATCACATGATGAAGAGAACCCACGTTTTGCTTCAAATATAATCTGAAAGATAAGCTTGTCTTATAAGCAACTGCACAGATATTTAAAACATTTTAATTTATCTTTCACACAAGTATGTTATGTAGTATACTGTAGTATAAAAGTCCTAACAGTCACAGATAATATAGATCTAGTATAAGCATGTCCAAACCAAATCAGGACTGGCACATCAGAATAGCAAAACAACAAATTGCTATTATATGGTTGATTGTCAGAACATGCTTCAACTGAAGAATGTCATGCACGACATATTTTCTTTCTCCACTGTTTGCACTTTATCAATATTAGGATTATCAGTATCAGGATTATCAGTATCCAGACCAATGACATGTTGGTTTCCCATCACATAGCATTACTGTGTACTCACTTTAACAGACTGCTCAGCTGGTGTGGACACAGTAACAGCTGCTCTGAGCCATGACGGGCTCTGGATCCCTGTTTTCTGCCACAGTATTTCCACCTCACCAGATCGACTGGCCAGCAAGGTCAAAATATTGCTGTCATCTGTGCCATACATGTAGTACTGAAACTGTACACAAATCTGAGCTGATGTGGAGCTCAACACAGGACTGAGCAGGGATGCTTTTTGTCTGTTACTGACATTATCTGCTTCTTGGTATATGTAATAGCCATCTGGGGATGGGAACAAAAGTTAATTTAAAACATCTTTTATGTACTGTATATATACACTTCGTAATCACTTAATTCGAGACAATCTACATGTGCAAGTACACTCATTGGAGGTACATATAGGTGCACTTTGTGGATATACAATTATTGACTATTGGTATGCACAGTTTGTCAGATCCACTCCACACCCTCAGTGAATGGGAGTACCATGGGACCACTGCTGACCACACATTGTTTTGGTTATAGACCATTATTAACACAGCAATGCTACTGCCATGGTAGAGGCATAGGTAGTGCAGCCAGTGCTGGTACAACTGTATCAAACACATACATTCAGTGTTGTTGGAGTTTTTAAACACTATGTCTTTCTCCTGGCCACTTTTTTAGACACAGATATCTTTCTATTAACTTGTAGCTGTACAGTTTGAGACTTGAGCTCATCTTTTTCTATTCATGGTTTGTGTTAAGTGTTATCAAGCCCTTCATCAGCTGTGAGTTTGTGACCACAGCTCTAATGTTAGCTGAAGACCTCTGATGACCCATTTTAAACCCAGCAATGACATTGCAGTGCTCAAACAGTGCTCTCTCTCTCTCTCTCTCTCTCTCTCTCTCTCTCTCTCTCTCTCTCTC
>JAODVO010000015.1:26197759-26208942 GCA_025400055.1 Notarius lentiginosus
CTGAAGAAACTCAAAGGTCACTATTGCGTGCACAGAAGAAATCATCTTTGGAACTAATGCAATCATCCCTTTTTTTTTTTTTTTTTTTTTTAAATGTCATGTTGCCTTTTTGGAGCAGTTTATGTTCTGTAGTAGCTTTGATACTGTACCTTGGATAATCATGCTTTTATGTGAAATTAAAAATTATTGTTCTGCATTCCTTTATTCTTTTTAGATAAAGCAGGTGGCAAACGTTTTTCTAAAGATTTTGAAGACGGTAGTGCAAAACTGCAGGACTTTGTAGCCTTTCTGGATGGAGAAGTGAAAAAAGGACCTGCTCTGATTGAGGCTCTGGAGAATGCTGACATTTTCTATGAGATGCAGTATAAAGAGGTCAAGATTGTGACCAATGTAAGTCATGTTGGTAGTCTATTGGGATCAAATTGTTGATCTTTAAGTTTAGTCCAATGCATCTGTGAGTTCAATATAAATTAAAATTTGTGATAAAAATAAAATTCTTTCCATTATGTAAGCTGACTTTGGGGGGAAAAACCCCCACACTGCATTTCCTTAGGCCTATCAGACTTTTGCCAACCGAGTGTTGCATCTCAAGAAGAAACTGGATGCACTCAAAGCTTCTTTACCTGACCCAAATGACTCACCAATCCCTTCTCCTTCTGAGGATGCTCCATCCCCCACGGGTTCTGAGTCACCCTTCCATGGCTTAACCCAAATTGGTACCCCAGACCCAGAGCTGGATGGTCAGGCAATGGAGGAGGACCTGATTGCTATAGGTGATGCTCCTAGTCCACTCTCTTCCCCTGGGGACAAAGACAACCGTGATGTAGAAGATATGGAACTCTCAGATGTTGAGGAGTTAGTCGAACCAGAGATCATTGGTAAGAGAAAATATTGTAATGCATCTCCTGCATTTGGAGATTTGTGAACCAGATATGACTAGCTTTCTTTGGTGTTTTTTGACCCCACAGTAGAAGAAAGAACAGAGCAGCCTGGCCCTGCTAGTGTGTCCAGTCAGACCCTGGCTCTTGGTGTCGCTGAACCATCTCAAATCAGTCAGGCTGCAGCAGAGAATGAAACTACAACTCCCACTACAACCCCAACCACAACCCCAACAACAGGGACTCTTCCCATTAATCTGGCTGGTGTGGATTTGGGCAAAATCAGCTCTATTATTAGCACACTCACAAATGTCATGAAGAACACTGGTAAGGCCATTACAAATGCATCCTATAGAAGTGGAAATACTGACCCACTAAATCTATTTTAACAGTGAGAACTCAAACTACAATAGTAAACAAGTAGTGGAATATTTAATTTTGTTTAGGGGTATCTGGAGCTATATCACCAGCTTTGTCTATCTTTTACCCCCCAGCTACAGGAGTAAGCCCACCATTTCGATCATCCACCAGTACTTCAAGCAGTCTTTCTTCAACCAGTTCAACACTCAAGAGCCCCACAGTCTCTTCCTTGCCAGCTGTTCCTGCATCTAACTCGCTGGCCAAAATACTATCCAAGGTGGACATCAGCCCGAGCACCCTGCTAAACGTCTTGTCTAAAACCCAAGGACAGGGGATGGGCTTTCAGGGTATGAAATTGAGGGTTTTGTTTTGTTAAAAACAAAAAAAAAATTTAGATCTATTTGATATGCAAATGAAACTCTTGATGTGGTGATTGTGCAAACTTGGACCTTGTTTTGAAGCTCATGAAATGTAGCTCTCCCAGTCTGTGGCAGTATGCGATCATTAATTTGATCTGGAAGTTGGGTTTTGAGGTCCAAGAGTATTTCCCAATGGAGAATCTTGCCCAGATCAGATTGGTCGATCAGTTGAGCTTTGTTTACTAATGCCCCTCCCCTTTTTTTTTTTCTTTCTCTCTCATTCAGGACTGTCTTCCTTCCTGAACAATCAGACAACAGTAAACTCCACTCCTTCAGACTCACATTTGGACCCATCCCCAGACCCCACTCATAAAACCCATGCCTCTCCCAATACCAATCCCGTGCCACCTGCTCTTACGGTGATGAGAAGCTCTACTGCTCAAACGGATGTGATGCTCCAGTCTTCTCTATCTCCCAGCACTATTCAGACCAGAGATCTTCAGAATGAAGCAGAGGAAGACATAGAACAGCCAGTTATTTCTGTCACCTCTACATTGGACTCCAAAATTGATGGTTTCCTTCAGGGGAATCCAGGGTTGAGAGGCTTAAATATGGGTTTCCCACCTGTTCTTCCCTGGACTAAAGCTGTTGATAGTCCTTCAGCGAGCACAGAAAACCTAGGGGGAACTCCTGTGAGGGATGAGTCTGGTGCAACACCAACTCAAGATGAGGTCATGGATGAACCTGCAGTACAACCATTCTTGTATCAAGGAAGACCTCTGCAAACGGCTTCAACAGCTGCTTCTGCACTTGTAGCGGTCAGTGGACTGCCCGTGTCCACATATGCTAATGATTCCTGGCAAGAGCAGAACAGGCATGTTGTGCAATATGGCCCTGGGTTACAGCATAGCGGAAATCGCTACCAGAGGAACTTTACAGTAAAACAAGAATTCCCAAGTTCAGGGCTACCGCTTATAGAAACGGGGCATCCTCAGCATGCTGAATCGTCAATGGCAGACAAGAATCAGAACTCAAATAAAAATAATGAGACCCTGGAGCGAATAAGTGTCGAAACACCATTGTCCAATTCTGGAGCAGACAATACTAGCTTGGCAAATGATGGCTGGTATTGTGATGCTCGTGGACATGATCAAAAGCAGCGTGCTGGTACCAGCTCTGAATCGTATAAAGGAAAACAGCACCAATCTGAAGAACATGGACATGATACCAGTCCTGCACCTTTCTTCAACACCCCGTTACCACCCCCTCCACCAATCCCTAAGCTTCCACCTCCTCCTCAAGACTTTCTCCCTTCAGTGGTAGGCGGAATCAAAGATCCTGTTAAGCTGACAAATATTGCTGACAATGCACAGGCTGGTGGTGATATCCCGGTGTATCTCTCAACAAATCCCGTTCCTCATGATGATTATGATGAACGTCTCCTCAATCGGATCCCAGTCAAAGAGCCTTTACATCCCCATCTGAGCACGCCAGGGCCTCGGCATTGTGCAGTTGCACCACATCCTGTTCGTCTGGGCCCCCGGAATGGCCCTGTGGACTTGAATCATCGTCCCAGAATCCCTGTACACAATCAGCAGCACCCTGTTATGCCCCGTCCAAGTCCCCCATCTACTGTACAGGAGTACCGTGAGGCTCTTAGTCCTTCACATGCTCTATCTGAGGATGCCTATGTGGACCCACACTGTGATGTGCCCCCTTGCAGCTCTTCTCCTCCTCCTTTCAACGTTGAGCACCCTGTCTCACCTCATACGCTCACGTTTTATCCTAAAGAGAGAGCTTTACCACTGCGCCATCCAGAACCTAGATTACGTCCTCGATTCGAGCATAGGACTCCTCCACCGCATCACTATCGTCCTCCACGGCCTGGTCACTACCCACCACAGAGACCTCTCCATCGTCCTCCACCACCACATATTCCTCATCCCAGTGAGCCACTATTCCAGAGAGGGAAGAGACACGCTCCTCCTTTTGGAGGTCCTCCGAGACCTGCAGGTCCATTTTATCCTCCGAAAAGACCCTTTCTGCCACCACGGTACTGAACTGTTAGCACATCCAAATGCTAGAGAACAAGATTTATGTGCTGACAACCATGCAGCGCCAAGCTTCCACTAGGCTTCATTAGATTACACTCTGAATATCTACTCTGACTATTTACTCTGACAGTCAGTCCATATATGAAAGAACACTGTGGTCTCGTGCAGTTTGAGGGTCTGTGCTCTGTCCTGAATTGCAGAAAGAGCTTTGATCTTTGTATGGGCTGTGAAGGGGCATGGCTGTGTCATCATGTACCGAGAGCCAAGTCAGCAAGAGAATGGGGGAGAAAAAGATGGCTGAAGTAGAAGTATGAAGAGAATTGCAACAGGAATCCTGGAGAGAAGATGGATCATGCAGGTGGAGCAGCCATGAAAATGCAAGCTAAAGAGAAAATGAGGTGGTTATACTTTTATTTGATTTGTTCTTTGCCATTTATTTTTATTCACAGTTCTAAGTCAGTGTTTGGAATGGTTTGATTCTAGTCCTCCATCCTTCCTTTGTGTGTTTGCGTGAGTCCTTGTGTGAATGTATGCCTGTCTTTGGGTCTGTGCCTGAACAGGTGTGTATATCCGTCTATACCAGAAGTGCACAACCACTGCTCCTGGAAAGCAGTTTGCTGTTTCCCCTGCATAGATCCAGCTCATCCATTTAGTCAGTTACTTACAGGGAACTAAGTAGGCAGGGAAATTGTTAAACTGTGCTTAATTTTAAGATATCCAGAGCAGATGATGTGCAGGGCTGGTCTAAACTATTTGCATTTAAAAAAAAAATTAACTGATTTTCTGTTTAAATTTGCTTCACTTGCTCATATGTTTTGTACATGAATTAAAACTGGATGTACAGTTGCTTTGAGTAGACTAATTTCTACTTGGGTAACAGGCAAACTGTAGTCCATTGAGTCTCAACCTAAACTTTTGGAGATTTGACATGTGTTCCATGTCTATCATCGTTTAAGTACATCGTTTACCGCCGTTCAAGTTTTGGGATCGCCTTTCGAGAGTTCGGGACATGCTGAGCGAGCCGTGTGAGTGAGGTGTGTGTGTGTGTTTGGTAGGAGTGGAGTTTAAAGGAATAATCAAATTTTCTACACTGAATGAAGATGCTGAAGAGAAGAACTTATTCTGTCGTGGAGCCTGAATCAACATTTACCCCCATCCTCCCGTTCCTCTAGCGTCATCACTGTACTGACTTCAATAAAAGTGTTTTTGAAAAAAAAAAAAAAACTCCATGGGAGAGTGCACTGTTTCTCAACCATGGTGTGTCTGAGTCATTTCATCTTCGCTATACATCAGAAGGCTGCTTTCTCTGGTTTACATACATTTTTTGGAACTAATTTCATACCTACCTACAATAATTTTCTTGAACTTGACTAAATCCTAAAACTATACATCCATACTTGTAAATATGATTTGTGCAATAGGCAGTGCAGCATGCTTCATGTTTGAGGTTGCAAAAAAAAAAAATGTCCAAACAAACTGGAGCACACTTGAACAAAGCTAAGAAAGAAAAAAAATCTGATGTGTGAGAAACAGTTTGTTTGACTTATCTTTAAATGAGACAAGGCCTCAAGACAACGTAAACTATAATCAATTTACTTTTTATTTTAAACTAAAAAGGATTTTATAGATTTGAACATAGAAAAAAAAAATGGGATTAGCTGTGCAATCTTTACTGAGAGAGCATGCTGGAAGTGTATGTTTAAATAAATAAAAAAATTAATGACCGTGTCTAGACATCTGTTCATAAATTGCAGAAAAAAAATCCACAGATTTATTCAAAGTTCTATATAATTAAATGTAAACAGCCATTCAGATGAAAAATGCACCACTCGAGTCATTATGGCAGTCAAAGCTAAGGATACAAATGTGTTTAAAGGCTGCCTCATAAATTTGTTAAACAAGTTTGTTATAAATACATTACCAAATACTTTGTATATTCAAATCTGACTGTCAACCTCCAAACTATGATCACCAAGTACATCATGTGGTATGTGCTGTGTAAAGTCGCTTAGTGTCACGAGGTACACTTTTTTTTACTTTTTTACTCAAGCCAAATGGGATTTTAGTCAAGCAACCTTTAAGGACCCTGAAAAACCCTTTTTGCTAAAGAGTGTACCTAATAGATGAATAAAACCAACAGTTCATTATTGGAGTATTCATACTTGGTGCGTCCATTAGCTCTCAACGTGGTCTTAAAATTTAACCCACTTCAAATAGTGCTTTGGAGCAATAATCTTGGATAACCTGAGCAATCTTGGGTGTTTTAATAAAGCACATTGAGCTGGCTTTGAAATATATAACTAAACTGGAGAGCTCATTAACTGGTGATAAATCAAGAATGATGAACTTAGTTTGGCACCTGAGGCCGTTACAGAATTTGGATGGTCATATGTTAGAGCTTGCTCTTGGTTTTTGATTCATACCCCCTTTAACAAAAAACAATATCGAGATGAAATATCCGCTTACCCTAATGTAAAACCCTGCATTTGGGGAGGGGGCGTGTTGCATTTGGAAATCAACAATTCCCACAATTGTTTAGTTGAGGGGCTCTTAACATCAGTAAACATTTACACTTAAAATCAAAAAGAAATTGAAATGTTGGAATCGGGGCTCCACGGACCATGTCTTGAAATGGATTGCTGCCAGAATCCTAATTGAACCATGCAGTTTTCCTTAGAATTCAGTTTTTGAGTTCGAAAATCTGCAAAAACATGATACAGCGGCTGTGACTGTATTAAAGTGAAAATGTAGCGCATTTGTTAATACATATGAAATTAAGCGTATGTAATTTTACGCTCAGTGGTTTGTAGTCTTTCAAATGCATTACACAAAGGTAGAAATATCAGGTACACAAACTAATAGTTAATGCTTATGAGCAACTTAAATTTAGTTTTAAAATGTGGTGAGTTAAGATATTTTTAAGAGTACTTTCTTCAGTGAGATACTCGGCCAAGTACAAATTTCTGCCCATTTGATTTTGACAGCTTTAAGTCGTTTTCACTAATTGGGGGCCAATCACCATCAATTTCCACCTTTTATTGCATTTTATGAAAAATTAAGTTTCACAGTCCACAAATTCTGTTCAATTTTCACCAAATATGCTACAGATGATCTTCAGACCAAGACTCAAAGTTATCATTTGGATTTTTAATTTTGAAACCCTTTGTCCCTGCCAGTCGAAATCTTTGGCAAAGCTGCCCAGTGGAAAGTGAGGTCATATCTCGACAGTGGTTGATGTATGGACACCCAGCATGGTACACAGACTCAGGACCTCTTTTTGAGTGTGGCTGTGTTTTGGGAGATTCCAAGCCAGAGACAAAAGCCTTTGTCCATTATAGTTGATCAAAAATGGTGGTGAGATCATAACTCTGCTTTAACACATCAAAACCAGACTTGGTATGTGGACTGGGGTCCCCATTCTGAGGAAGCTTTAAAAAAAACCCAACTGTCATTTGACCCTGGGAGGCTACAATATGCAGAACTGCGTTTTGGCCAATAACTGTTGATGTTTGCCTTCAGGAATTTTTGTGACTGGTAATATTATGGGAAGTCCCAAGACCGAGACATGGCAATTTGTCATGTCAACCTAATTGATGCAGCTGCCATATTGGATTTTATTGAAAAGTTTAAAAAGTTGTGATAACAGGCCACAAATTTTCTCATCTTCACCAAATTTAATGCGTATTATCTTCAGATCAATTCTCAAGTTGTTTGTTGGCTTTTTGATTTCCGAAAGGCTTCGTCTGTCACAGCTGATGAAATTCAGCAGTGAAGCCACCAAACAGGAAGTGAGGTCATAATTTGGCAGTGGTCCGCTGCATCAACATCAAACTTGGTACATGGACTCGGCACTGATTTTTCAGGAAGCACAAAAATGTGTTTGATGGCTGGGGGTACTGCAATAAGCAAATATCTGTTTTGGACAATAACTTGATCTCTTTGCCTGAAATAAAATACTTGTCTGGTGATACTGTGGGAGGTCCCAAGGTTGAGACATGGCAACTTGTCAGCATAATTGCTCCAGTTGCCAAATAGGATTTTATCAAAAGATTCAAAAAAAATTTCACCAAATTTGGCACAAATGATTTTCAGACAAAGCCTCACAAAAGATATCCCATGGATTTGGTATTTGTAAAACTGTTTGTCTATTCCAGTCTATTGAATTTGGCAACAAATCCACCTAACACAGCGAGCTCATATGTCAGTCAGTATTTGGTCAATTGACACGAAATTGGCTGAGTGCACATACAGTTAACGCCCTTAACAAAATAACATGAAGTCTCTATGCCAGTTATGCCCTGCTGAGATGATTGGCCCCTTCATTGGTGCTTGCATCTATGGTTGGTGTGTGTGTGTGTGTGTATTTATTTTTTTAATTAATTAACTTTTTGTCGTGGCTTTTATTTTTTGCGTTTGTTGTTTACAGATGAAATTGCAGTTGATTTTATAAACTTTGCAGTCTGTATATACACCAAAATGACAGCAGGCCTGCTTGTGGAAAAAATTGGTGATTTTTGAAAATTTCCGGTTGTGAAAACAATCGTGTTCAGATGGTTGAAGGCTAAAATTAATAAACAAATGAAATTAAAACCCTTAAAAGACTTTTGGTCAGTTATCAATTTAGTTAATGTGGAAATTCCTTAATTTAGTTAAACTTGACATTAAATTTAATATTGTCAGTGTTGCTTGATATATAAATGGTGTCATGAGGGAAACTTGTGTAGGTTTTTTTTTTTAAGGAAATAAATATTACAAGCATCACTCTAAGGGCTGAGTATTTGGAAATGCAAGTTGGAGTCCTATTCCTGCAAATGTAACTGCAATTTTGCATGGATGACTTGTTTACCATCTTCTCACACTGCACTAGTATAAGTTCAGAAATAAAAATCGACAAATTTTTATTTTTCACTAAAATCTATTCTGGATCATTTTGCCCAAACATTTTCAGAACTTCATGGGGCGTACTCTGGCTGAATTCTTCACAGGGATCAGTGGCCATGTGGCAGTGTAATTAGGCTGTCTGCCATCTGAGTACTTTTCCTTTAAGCAAAGTTCAGCAGGTGTTTTTTTTTTTTTTTAAATCTCGCTGAGAAAATCATGAGAAAGCATTCTCCTTTTTGCCACTTTCTCAACGGTACATGGATTAAAAAAAAAAAAACTCGAGTCCTGGAGAGACTTGATTGTGATTTCTTGATAATTTCTGGAAGCATTACAAAGCAGCTCATGGATTTGTGATACTTTTTTATTTTTGGAATAATGTTTTTAAACTGGAATACATTGAAATACTGTACATGCTTTTTTGAGGCAGAATGAGGACCAATTCTCATTCCCCAAATAACCTAATGACCATGTACCAAAAGTGATGTTTTATGCCATTTTTATGTGAAATTGTTTCCATAGGAATTACACTGTTAAAGTAATGGAATCCTATATTTGTAGTATAAATATATACAAATATACTTGCGACTAAAATTAGAGCTTGCCATGAGGCTTGAGTCCGAGTTGAGTACAAAAGGCTGTGCTGGAAGGAGGAATATTTTCCTATGGAGTTTATTTGTATTGAGCAATGTCAATTTATACCTACTTTTAATTAACTGTTTAGTTATCAAAGGTTAAGAGAATTACAAAACGTGGGGAAAAATATGCCAGATATTTTAGACCCTATTTAATTCATTGCTTGTGTAGATCTTCGTAAACCTGAAATGTTTTGAGCCTTAAAACCCAAAAGGATTTTACTGGAATAAAATCAGCGATGACTGACTGTTATTGGTCAAATAGTTTCTCTATGCGGCAGAAACCTGCATCTTAGCCAGTAAATATATCTTTCTTGCATAGAGGTATATTTAACTCATATTTCTGTCTTTAAACAAAAGATTAAGCCTTTTAAAAAATTTTTTGCTTTTTTTTTTGGCAGAAATTAGTAAGCATGTATGGAAAGAGGTTTGAGACTGGTTGTATAGTAATCTCGTAATGAGAAATACGGAGTTCATTTTATTCAGGATATCTACATTTGCAAAGAGATGTTTTATTGGAGTGTACCATATACTTCATGACTTTGCTCCACTGGCAAGGCACTGATAGACATCAGTTATCTAAAAGGTCTGGTGACGGTTACAGGCATGCAAAGCTTAACTATTTAGAGTGATGCTTGAAAATTTGTAAACACTTTTTTTTTTTTTTTTAGAATTTTCTATATTTGTGCATAAATATGACCTAAAACATCAGATTTTCATACAGTTCCTAAAAGTAGATCAAAATAACCCAGTTAAGCAAACGAGACAAAAAAAATTATACTTGGTAATTTATTTATTGAGGAAAATAATCAAATATTCTATATCTGTGAGTGGCAATAGTATGTGAACCTCAAGGAATCGCAGTGAATTTGAAGATGAACTTTGTCATCCCATTAATTGCCGATCAGGTGTGAGTGCCCTGTTTGATAGATCCCTGTTCTTTAAATAAAAGTCTGGTCTTCGCAACACATGTTTCTGGAAGTGTATCATGGCACAAACAAGATGAATTTCTGAGGACCTCAAAAAGAGAGTTGTTGAGGTTCATCAAGCTGGAAAAGGTCACAAAACAGTCTCTAAAATGCATGGACTCGACCAATCTACAGTCAGACAAATGCAGGAAATTCAAGAGCTTGGCATGTAATAATCTGTGAGGTTACAAAAGAATCCGTGCTAACTTTTAAGCAGCTAAAGACTTCTCTCACACTGGCTGATATTAATGTTTGAGTCAACCATCAGGAGAACACTGAACAACAATGGTGTGAATGGCAGGGGGCACTAATCTTCAAAAAGAACATTTCTGCCTGACTACAGATGGTTACATATTGTGTCAACAAGCCAGAAGGCTACTGCAAAAAGATTTTGTGGACGGATAAGCCCAAAATATAACTTCTTGGTTTAAATGAGAAGTGTTGTGTTTGGAGAAAGGAAACCACTGCAGTTTGTCAAAGAGCCTTATCCTATCTGTGAAATGTGGTGGTGGTGATATGGTTTAGGCTCATTTTGCTGTATCTGGGCCAGGACAGCTTGCTATCATTGATGGAACAATGAATTATTCCAGCAAAGTCTCAAGAAAAATGTCACATTTGTCTGTGAACTGAATTTCGAGAGAAAGTGGGTTATGCAGTAAGACAACAACCTTAAGTGCACAAGTGCCTCAACCAAAAAATGGTTCAAGAAGACTAAAGTTAATGTTTTGGAATGGCCAAATCAAAGCCCTGACCTTAATCCAACAGAAATGTTGTGTGAGCAATGCATGTGGGGAAACGCACCAACATCCCAGAGTTGAGCTGTTCGATACAGAGGAATGGACTAAAATTTTTCCAAGCCGATGTGCAGGATCTGATCGACAGTTACCTCAAACATTTAGTTGCAGTTATTGCTGCCCAAGAGGGTCACACCAGATACTGAAAACACAGCTTCCCATACTTTTGCCACTCACTGAATAGGTGCTCTTCAAGTGTGAGTGACGGAATCTAAAAACAAAATCCAGAAAATCACACTGAATGATTTTTAAATAAT